>LUCW03000165.1:50000-77500 GCA_001586965.3 Sphaeroforma sirkka
CTGAGGTGTGTGATCAAGTGGGGTACTATGTGTTTCTGTAGATATCTTATTGCGTTGTGGTGTTGGTTGATACTGAGGTGTGTGATCAAGTGGGGTACTATGTGTTTCTGTAGATATCTTGTTGCGTTCTGGTGTTGGTTCATACTGAGGTGTGTGATCAAGTGGGGTACTATGTGTTTCTGTAGATATCTTATTGTGTTGGGATGTTGGTTGGTACTGAGGTGTGTGATCAAGTGGGGTACTATGTGTTTCTGTAGATATCTTATTTTGTTGTGATGTTGGTTGGTACTGAGGTGTGTGATCAAGTGGGCTACTATGTGTTTCTGTAGATATCTTATTGCTTTCTGGTGTTGGTTGCTACTGAGGTGTGTGATCAAGTGGAGTACTATGTGTTTCTGTAGATTTCTTATCGTGTTGGGATGTTGGTTGGTACTGAGGTGTGTGATCAAGTGGGGTACTATGTGTTTATGTAGATATCTTATTGCGTTGTGGTGTTGGTTGATACTGAGGTGTGTGATCAAGTGGAGTACTATGTGTTTCTGTAGATATTTTATTGCGTTCTGGTGTTGGTTCATACTGAGGTGTGTGATCAAGTGGGGTACTATGTGTTTCTGTAGATATCTTATTGTGTTGGGATGTTGGTTGGTACTGAGTGTGTGTGATCAAGTGGGGTACTACTATGTTTCTGTAGATATCTTATTGGTTGGGATGTTGGATGGTACTGAGGTGTGTGATCAAGTGGGGTACTATGTGTTTCTGTAGATATCTTATTGTGTTGGGATGTTGGTTGGTACTGAGGTGTGTGATCAAGTGGGGTACTATGTGTTTCTGTAGATATCTTATTGCGTTGGGATGTTGGATGGTACTGAGGTGTGTGATCAAGTGGGGTACTATGTGTTTCTGTAGATATCTTATTTTGTTGTGATGTTGGTTGGTACTGAGGTGTGTGATCAAGTGGGGTACTATGTGTTTCTGTAGATATCTTATTGTGTTGTGATGTTGGTTGGTACTGAGGTGTGTGATCAAGTGGGGTACTATGTGTTTCTGTAGATATCTTATTGCGTTGTGATGTTGGTTGGTACTGAGGTGTGTGATCAAGTGGGGTACTATGTGTTTCTGTAGATATCTTATTGTGTTGGGATGTTGGTTGGTACTACTGAGGTGTGATCAAGTGGGGTACTATGTGTTTCTGTAGATATATCTTATTGCGTTGTGGTGTTGGTTGATACCGAGGTGTGTGATCAAGTGGGGTACTATGTGTTTCTGTAGATATCTTATTGTGTTGTGGTGTTGGTTGGTACTGAGGTGTGTGATCAAGTGGGGTACTATGTGTTTCTGTAGATATCTTATTGCGTTGTGGTGTTGGTTGATACTGAGGTGTGTGATCAAGTGGGGTACTATGTGTTTCTGTAGATATCTTATTGCGTTGTGATGTTGATTGATACTGAGGTGTGTGATCAAGTGGGGGGTACTATGTGTTTCTGTAGATATCTTATTGTGTTGTGGTGTTGGTTGATACTGAGGTGTGTGATCAAGTGGGGTACTATGTGTTTCTGTAGATATCTTATTGCGTTGTGGTGTTGGTTGATACTGAGGTGTGTGATCAAGTGGGGTACTATGTGTTTCTGTAGATATCTTATTGCGTTGTGGTGTTGGTTCATACTGAGGTGTGTGATCAAGTGGGGTACTATGTGTTTCTGTAGATATCTTATTGCGTTGTGGTGTTGGTTGATACTGAGGTGTGTGATCAAGTGGGGTACTATGTGTTTCTGTAGATATCTTATTGTGTTGTGGTGTTGGTTGGTACTGAGGTGTGTGATCAAGTGGGGTACTATGTGTTTCTGTAGATATCTTATTGCGTTGTGGTGTTGGTTGATACTGAGGTGTGTGATCAAGTGGGGTACTATGTGTTTCTGTAGATATCTTATTGTGTTGTGATGTTGGTTGATACTGAGGTGTGTGATCAAGTGGGGTACTATGTGTTTCTGTAGATATCTTATTGCGTTGTGGTGTTGGTTGATACCTGAGGTGTGTGATCAAGTGGGGTACTATGTGTTTCTCTGTAGATATCTTATTGCGTTGTGGTGTTGGTTGATACTGAGGTGTGTGATCAAGTGGGGTACTATGTGTTTCTGTAGATATCTTATTGCGTTCTGGTGTTTGTTCATACTGAGAGTGTGTGATCAAGTGGGGTACTATGTGTTTCTGTAGATATCTTATTGCGTTGTGGTGTTGGTTGATACTGAGGTGTGTGATCAAGTGGGGTACTATGTGTTTCTGTAGATATCTTATTGTGTTTGTGGATGTTGGTTGGTACTGAGGTGTGTGATCAAGTGGGGTACTATGTGTATGTGTTTCTGTAGATATCTATATTGCGTTGTGGTGTTGGTTGATACTGAGGTGTGTGATCAAGTGGGGTACTATGTGTTTCTGTAGATATCTTATTGCGTTGTGGTGTTGGTTTCATACTGAGGTGTGTGATCAAGTGGGGTACTATGTGTTTCTGTAGATATCTTATTGTGTTGTGGTGTTGGTTGGTACTGAGTGTGTGTGATCAAGTGGGGTACTATGTGTTTCTGTAGATATCTTATTGCGTTGTGGTGTTGGTTGATACTGAGGTGTGTGATCAAGTGGGGTACTATGTGTTTCTGTAGATATCTTATTGCGTTGTGGGTGTTGGTTGATACTGAGGTGTGTGATCAAGTGGGGTACTATGTGTTTCTGTAGATATATTATTTATTGTGTTGTGGTGTTGGTTGATACTGAGGTGTGTGATCAAGTGGGGTACTATGTGTTTCTGTAGATATCTTATTGCGTTGTGGTGTTGGTTGATACTGAGGTGTGTGATCAAGTGGGGTACTATGTGTTTCTGTAGATATCTTCTTATTGTGTTGGGATGTTGGTTGGTACTGAGGTGTGTGATCAAGTGGGGTACTATGTGTTTCTGTAGATATCTTATTGCGTTGTGGTGTTGGTTGGTTGATACTGAGGTGTGTGATCAAGTGGGGTACTATGTGTTTCTGTAGATATCTTATTGCGTTGTGGTGTTGGTTGATACTGAGGTGTGTGATCAAGTGGGGTACTATGTGTTTCTGTAGATATCTTATTATTGTTGTGATGTTGGTTGGTACTGAGGTGTGTGTGTGTGATCATGTGTTTCTGTAGGTATCTTATGTGTTTCTGTAGATATCTTATTGTATTGCAGTGTTGTTGATGTTGGTTGGTACTGAGGTGTGTGATCAAGTGGGGTACTATGTGTTTCTGTAGATATCTTATTGCGTTGTGGTGTTGGTTGATACTGAGGTGTGTGATCAAGTGGGGTACTATGTGTTTCTGTAGATATCTTATTGCGTTGTGGTGTTGGTTGATACTGAGGTGTGTGATCAAGTGGTGGGGTACTATGTGTTTCTGTAGATATCTTATTGCGTTCTGGTGTTGGTTGATACTGAGGTGTGTGATCAAGTGGGGTACTATGTGTTTCTGTAGATATCTTATTGTGTTGGGATGTTGGTTGGTACTGAGGTGTGTGATCAAGTGGGGTACTATGTGTTTCTGTAGATATCTTATTGTGTTGGGATGTTGGTTGGTACTGAGGTGTGTGATCAAGTGGGGTACTATGTGTTTCTGTAGATATCTTATCTTATTGTGTTGGGATGTTGTTTTACTACTGAGGTGTGTGATCAAGTGGGGTACTATGTGTTTCTGTAGATATCTTATTGTGTTTGATGTTGGTTGGTACTGAGGTGTGTGATCAAGTGGGGTACTATGTGTTTCTGTAGATATCTTATTGCGTTGTGGTGTTGGTTGATACTGAGGTGTGTGATCAAGTGGAGTACTATGTGTTTCTGTAGATATTTTATTGCGTTCTGGTGTTGGTTTTCATACTGAGGTGTGTGATCAAGTGGGGTACTATGTGTTTCTGTGATAGATATCTTATTGTGTTGGGATGTTGGTTGGTACTGAGGTGTGTGATCAAAGTGGGGTACTATGTGTTTCTGTAGATATCTTATTGCGTTGTGGATGTTGGTTGGTACTGAGGTGTGTGATCAAGTGGGGTACTACTATGTGTTCTGTAGATAGATATCTTATTGTGTTGGGATGTTGGTTGGTACTGAGGTGTGTGATCAAGTGGGGTACTATGTGTTTCTGTAGATATCTTATTGCGTTGTGTTGGATGTTGGTTGATACTGAGGTGTGTGATCAAGTGGGGTACTATGTGTTTCTGTAGATATCTTATTGTGTTGTGGTGTTGGTTGATACTGAGGTGTGTGATCAAGTGGGGTACTATGTGTTTCTGTAGATATCTTATTGCGTTGTGGTGTTGGTTGATACTGAGGTGTGTGATCAAGTGGGGTACTATGTGTTTCTGTAGATATCTTATTGCGTTGTGGTGTTGGTTGATACTGAGGTGTGTGATCAAGTGGGGTACTATGTGTTTCTGTAGATATCTTATTGTGTTGGGATGTTGGTTGGTACTGAGGTGTGTGATCAAAGTGGGGGTACTATGTGTTTCTGTAGATATATCTTATTGTGTTGGGATGTTGGTTGGTACTGAGGTGTGTGATCAAGTGGGGTACTATGTGTTTCTGTAGATATCTTATTGTTGTGATGTTGGTTGGTACTGAGGTGTGTGTGATCAAGTGGGGTACTATGTGTTTCTGTAGATATCTTATTTATTGCGTTGTGGTGTTGGTTGGATACTGAGGTGTGTGATCAAGTGGGGTACTATGTGTTTCTGTAGATATCTTATTGTATTGTGTTGGGATGTTGGTTGGTACTGAGGTGTGTGATCAAGTGGGGTACTATGTGTTTCTGTAGATATCTTATTGCGTTGTGTTTGTTGATGGTGTTGGTTGATACTGAGGTGTGTGATCAAGTGGGGTACTATGTGTTTCTGTAGATATCTTATTGTGTTGGGATGTTGGTTGGTACTGAGGTGTGTGATCAAGTGGGGTACTATGTGTTTCTGTAGATATCTTATCTTATTGCGTTGTGATGTTGGTTGATACTGAGTGTGTGTGATCAAGTGGGGTACTATGTGTTTCTGTAGATATCTTATTGCGTTGTGGTGTTGGTTGGTACTGAGGTGTGTGATCAAGTGGGGTACTATGTGTTTCTGTAGATATATCTTATTGTGTTGTGATGTTGGTTGGTACTGAGGTGTGTGATCAAGTGGGGTACTATGTGTTTCTGTAGATATCTTATTATTGTGTTGTGGTGTTGGTTGGTACTGAGGTGTGTGATCAAGTGGGGTACTATGTGTTTCTGTAGATATATCTTATTGTGTTGTGGTGTTGGTTGATACTGAGGTGTGTGATCAAGTGGGGTACTATGTGTTTCTGTAGATATCTTATTGCGTTGTGGTGTTGGTTGATACTGAGGTGTGTGATCAAGTGGGGTACTATGTGTTTCTGTAGATATCTTATTGCGTTGTGGTGTTGGTTGATACTGAGGTGTGTGATCAAGTGGGGTACTATGTGTTTCTGTTCTGTAGATATCTTATTGTGTTGTGGATGTTGGTTTCTGTAGATACTGAGGTGTGTGATCAAGTGAGGTGTACTATGTGTTTCTGTAGATATCTTAGATATCTTATTGTGTTGGGATGTTGGTTGGTACTGAGGTGTGTGATCAAGTGGGGTACTATGTGTTTCTGTAGATATCTTATTGTGTGTGTGGTGTTGGTGGATACTGAGGTGTGTGATCAAGTGGGGTACTATGTGTTTCTGCAGATATCTTATTGTGTTGGGGTGTTGGTTGATACTGAGGTGTGTGATCAAGTGGGGTACTATGTGTTTCTGTAGATATCTTATTGCGTTGTGGTGTTGGTTTGGTACTGAGGTGTGTGATCAAGTGGGGTACTATGTGTTTCTGTAGATATCTTATTGCGTTGTGGTGTTGGTTGATACTGAGGTGTGTGATCAAGTGGGGTACTATGTGTTTCTGTAGATATCTTATTGTTGTGTGTTGGATGTTGAGATATCTTATTGCATTGTGTTGGGATGGCAGATCAGAGTTGTGTTATACTGAGGTGTGTGATCAAGTGGGGGGTACTATGTGTTTCTGTAGATATCTTATTGCGTTGTGGTGTTGGTTGATACTGAGGTGTGTGATCAAGTGGGGTACTATGTGTTTCTGTAGATATCTTATTGCGTTGTGATGTGTTGGTTGATACTGAGGAGGTGTGTGATCAAGTGGGGGTACTATGTGTTTCTGTAGATATCTTATTGTGTTGTGGTGTTGGTTGGTACTGAGGTGTGTGATCAAGTGGGGTACTATGTGTTTCTGTAGATATCTTATTGCGTTTGTGGTGTTGGTTGATACTGAGGTGTGTGATCAAGTGGGGTACTATGTGTTTCTGTAGATATCTTATTGTGTTGGGATGTTGGTTGGTACTGAGGTGTGTGATCAAGTGGGGTACTATGTGTTTCTGTAGATATCTTATTGCGTTGTGGTGTTGTTTGTTGGTACTGAGGTGTGTGATCAAGTGGGGTACTATATGTTTCTGTAGATATCTTATTGCGTTCTGGTGTTGGTTGGTTGATACTGAGGTGTGTGATCAAGTGGGGTACTATGTGTTTCTGTAGATATCTTATTGTGTTGGGATGTTGGTTGGTACTGAGTGTGTGTGATCAAGTGGGGTACTATGTGTTTCTGTAGATATCTTATTGCGTTGTGGTGTTGGTTGGTACTGAGGTGTGTGATCAAGTGGGGTACTATGTGTTTCTGTAGATATCTTATTGTGTTATTGTGTTGTGATGTTGGTTGGTACTGAGGTGTGTGATCAAGTGGGGTACTATGTGTTTCTGTAGATATCTTATTGCGTTGGGATGTTGGATGGTACTGAGGTGTGTGATCAAGTGGGGTACTATGTGTTTCTGTAGATATCTTATTGTGTTGGGATGTTGGTTGGTACTGAGGTGTGTGATCAAGTGGGGTACTATGTGTTTCTGTAGATATCTTATTGCGTTGTGGTGTTGGTTGATACTGAGGTGTGTGATCAAGTGGGGTACTATGTGTTTCTGTAGATATCTTATTGCGTTCTGGTGTTGGTTGATACTGAGTGTGTGATCAAGTGGGGTACTATGTGTTTCTGTAGATATCTTATTGTGTTGGGATGTTGGTTGGTACTGAGGTGTGTGATCAAGTGGGGTACTATGTGTTTCTGTAGATATCTTATTGCGTTGGGATGTTGGATGGTACTGAGGTGTGTGATCAAGTGGGGTACTATGTGTTTCTGTAGATATCTTATCTTATTGTGTTGGGATGTTGGTTGGTACTGAGGTGTGTGATCAAGTGGGGTACTATGTGTTTCTGTAGATATCTTATTGCGTTGTGGTGTTGGTTGATACTGATAGAGGTGTGTGATCAAGTGGGGTACTATGTTTGTTGCTGTAGATATCTTATTGCGTTGTGGTGTTGGTTGATACTGAGGTGTGTGATCAAGTGGGGTACTATGTGTTTCTGCAGATAGATATCTTATTGCGTTGTGGTGTTGGTTGATACTGAGGTGTGTGATCAAGTGGGGTACTATGTGTTTCTGTAGATATCTTATTGTGTTGGGATGTTGGTTGGTACTGAGGTGTGTGATCAAGTGGGGTACTATGTGTTTCTGTAGATATCTTATTTATTGTTGGATGTTGGTTGGTACTGAGGTGTGTGATCAAGTGGGGTACTATGTGTTTCTGTAGATATCTTATTGCGTTGTGGTGTTGGTTGATACTGAGGTGTGTGATCAAGTGGGGTACTATGTGTTTCTGTAGATATCTTATTGCGTTGTGGTGTTGGTTGATACTGAGGTGTGTGATCAAGTGGGGTACTATGTGTTTCTGTAGATATCTTATTGTGTTGTGATGTTGGTTGGTACTGAGGTGTGTGATCAAGTGGGGTACTATGTGTTTCTGTAGATATCTTATTGCGTTGTGGTGTTGGTTGATACTGGTGTGTGTGATCAAGTGGGGGGTACTATGTGTTTCTGTAGATATCTTATTTGTTGTGTGATGTTGGTTGGTACTGAGGTGTGTGATCAAGTGGGGTACTATGTGTTTCTGTAGATAGATATCTTATTGTGTTGTGATGTTGGTTGGTACTGAGGTGTGTGATCAAGTGGGGTACTATGTGTTTCTGTAGATATCTTATTGCGTTGTGTTGTGTTGGTTGATACTGAGGTGTGTGATCAAGTGGGGTACTATGTGTTTCTGTAGATATCTTATTGTATTGTGTTGTGATGTTGGTTGGTACTGAGGTGTGTGATCAAGTGGGGTACTATGTGTTTCTGTAGATATCTTATTGTAGTTGTGTTGGGATGTTGGTTGGTACTGAGGTGTGAGGTGTGATCAAGTGGGGTACTATGTGTTTCTGTAGATATCTTATTTGTTGTGGATGTTGGTTGATACTGAGGTGTGTGATCAAGTGGGGTACTATGTGTTTCTGTAGATATCTTATTGTTTTGTTGGTGTTGGTTGATACTGAGGTGTGTGATCAAGTGGGGTACTATGTGTTTCTGTAGATATCTTATTGTGTTGTGATGTTGGTTGATACTGAGGTGTGTGATCAAGTGGGGTACTATGTGTTTCTGTAGATATCTTATTGCGTTGTGGTGTTGGTTGATACTGAGGTGTGTGATCAAGTGGGGTACTATGTGTGTTTCTGTAGATATCTTATTGTGTTGTGGTGTTGGTTGATACTGAGGTGTGTGATCAAGTGGGGTACTATGTGTTTCTGCAGAGATATCTTATTGTGTTGTGGTGTTGGTTGATACTGAGGTGTGTGATCAAGTGGGGTACTATGTGTTTCTGTAGATATCTATATTGTGTTGTGTTGGATGTTGGTTTGATACTGAGGTGTGTGATCAAGTGGGGTACTATGTATTTCTGTAGATATCTTATTGTGTTGGGATGTTGGTTGGTACTGAGGTGTGTGATCAAGTGGGGTACTATGTGTTTCTGTAGATATCTTATTGTGTGTTGTGGATGTTGGTTGATACTGAGGTGTGTGATCAAGTGGGGTACTATGTGTTTCTGTAGATATCTTATTGTGTTGTGGTGTTGGTTGGTACTGAGGTGTGTGATCAAGTGGGGTACTATGTGTTTCTGTAGATATCTTATTGCGTTGTGGTGGGATGTTGGTTTGATACTGAGGTGTGTGATCAAGTGGGGTACTATGTGTTTCTGTAGATATCTTATTGTGTTGTGGTGTTGGTTGATACTGAGGTGTGTGATCAAGTGGGGTACTATGTGTTTCTGTAGATATCTTATTGCGTTGTGGTGTTGGTTGGTACTGAGGTGTGTGATCAAGTGGGGTACTATGTGTTTCTGTAGATATCTTATTGCGTTGTGGTGTTGGTTGATACTACTGTGTGTGATGTGATCAAGTGGGGTACTATGTGTTTCTGTAGATATCTTATTGTGTTGTGATGGATGTTGGTTGGTACTGAGGTGTGTGATCAAGTGGGGTACTATGTGTTTCTGTAGATATCTTATTGCGTTGGGATGTTGGATGGTACTGAGGTGTGTGATCAAGTGGGGGGTACTATGTGTTTCTGTAGATATCTTATTGCGTTTTGGTGTTGGTTGGTACTGAGGTGTGTGATCAAGTGGGGTACTATGTGTTTCTGTAGATATCTTATTGTGTTGTGGTGTTGGTTGATACTGAGGTGTGTGATCAAGTGGGGTACTATGTGTTTCTGTAGATATCTTATTGCGTTGTGGTGTTGGTTGATACTGAGGTGTGTGTGATCAAGTGGGGTACTATATGTGTTTCTGTAGATATCTTATTGTATTGTTGTGGTGTTGGTTGATACTGAGTGTGTGTGATCAAGTGGGGTACTATGTGTTTCTGTAGATATCTTATTGCGTTGTGGTGTTGGTTGGTACTGAGGTGTGTGATCAAGTGGGGTACTATGTGTTTCTGTAGATATCTTATTGTGTTGGGATGTTGGTTGGTACTGAGGTGTGTGATCAAGTGGGGTACTATGTGTTTCTGTAGATATATCTTATTGCGTTGTGGTGTTGGTTGATACTGAGGTGTGTGATCAAGTGGGGTACTATGTGTTTCTGTAGATATCTTATTGCGTTGTGGTGTTGGTTGATACTGAGAGTGTGTGATCAGAGTGGGGTACTATGTGTTTCTGTAGATATCTTATTGTGTTGTGTTGGATGTTGGCTGTACTGAGGTGTGTGATCAAGTGGGGTACTATGTGTTTCTGTAGATATCTTATTGCGTTGTGGATGTTGGTTGATACTGAGGTGTGTGATCAAGTGGGGTACTATGTGTTTCTGTAGATATCTTATTTATTGTGTTGTGATGTTGGTTGGTACTGAGGTGTGTGATCAAGTGGGGTACTATGTGTTTCTGTAGATATCTTATTGTGTTTTGTATTGTGTTGGATGTTGGTTGGTACTGAGGTGTGTGATCAAGTGGGGTACTATGTGTTTCTGTAGATATCTTATTGCGTTGTGGTGTTGGTTGATACTGAGGTGTGTGATCAAGTGGGGTACTATGTGTTTCTGTAGATATCTTATTGTGTTGTTGGGTGTTGGTTGATACTGAGGTGTGTGATCAAGTGGGGTACTATGTGTTTCTGTAGATATCTTATTGTGTTGGGATGTTGGTTGATACTGAGGTGTGTGATCAAGTGGGGTACTATGTGTTTCTGTAGATATCTTATTGTATTGTGTTGGGATGTTGGTTGGTACTGAGGTGTGTGATCAAGTGGGGTACTATGTGTTTCTGTAGATATCTTATTTATTTGTTGTGGTGTTGGTTGATACTGAGGTGTGTGATCAAGTGGGGTACTATATGTTTCTGTAGATATCTTATTGTGTTGTGGTGTTGGTTGTTGGTACTGAGGTGTGTGATCAAGTGGGGTACTATGTGTTTCTGTAGATATCTTATTGTGTTGTGGTGTTGGTTGGTACTGAGGTGTGTGATCAAGTGGGGTACTATGTGTTTCTCTGATAGATATCTTATTGCGTTGTGGTGTTGGTTGATACTGAGGTGTGTGATCAAGTGGGGTACTATGTGTTTCTGTAGATATCTTATTGCGTTGTTGTGGTGTTGGTTGATACTGAGGTGTGTGATCAAGTGGGGTACTATGTGTTTCTGTAGATATCTTATTGCGTTGTGATGTTGGTTGATACTGAGGTGTGTGATCAAGTGGGGTACTATGTGTTTCTGTAGATATCTTATTGCGTTGTGGGATGTTGGTTGGTACTGAGGTGTGTGATCAAGTGGGGTACTATGTGTTTCTGTAGATATCATTCTGTGTTTCTGTAGATGAGGTATGTTATTATGTTGTTTCTGTAGATGTTGGTGTGTTGTACTACTGAGGTGTGTGATCAAGTGGGGTACTATGTGTTTCTGTAGATATCTTATTGCGTTGTGGTGTTGGTTGATACTGAGGTGTGTGATCAAGTGGGGTACTATGTGTTTCTGTAGATATCTTATTTGCGTTGTGGTGTTGGTTGATACTGAGGTGTGTGATCAAGTGGGGTACTATGTGTTTCTGCAGAGATATTATTTATTGCGTTGTGGTGTTGGTTGATACTGAGGTGTGTGATCAAGTGGGGTACTATGTGTTTCTGTAGATATCTTATTGTGTTGGGATGTTGGTTGGTACTGAGGTGTGTGTGATCAAGTGGGGTACTATGTGTTTCTGTAGATATCTTATTGTATTGTGTTGGGATGTTGGTTGGTACTGAGGTGTGTGATCAAGTGGGGTACTATGTGTTTCTGTAGATATCTTATTGCGTTGTGGTGTTGGTTGATACTGAGGTGTGTGATCAAGTGGGGTACTATGTGTTTCTGTAGATATCTTATTGTGTTGTATTGTCTCTTTATATGTTGGTTGGTACTGAGGTGTGTGATCAAGTGGGGGGTACTATGTGTTTCTGTAGATATCTTATTGCGTTGGGATGTTGGATGGTACTGAGGTGTGTGATCAAGTGGGGTACTATGTGTTTCTGTAGATATCTTATTGTGTTGTGGTGTTGGTTGATACTGAGGTGTGTGATCAAGTGGGGTACTATGTGTTTCTGTAGATATCTTATTGCGTTGTGGTGTTGGATTTGATACTGAGGTGTGTGATCAAGTGGGGTACTATGTGTTTCTGTAGATATCTTATTGCGTTGTGGTGTTGGTTGGTACTGAGGTGTGTGATCAAGTGGGGTACTATGTGTTTCTGTAGATATCTTATTGCGTTGTGGTGTTGGTTGATACTGAGGTGTGTGATCAAGTGGGGTACTATGTGTTTCTGTAGATATCTTATTGCGTTGTGGTGTTGTTGGATTTGATACTGAGGTGTGTGATCAAGTGGGGTACTATGTGTTTCTGTAGATATCTTATTGTGTGGTGGTGTTGGTTGGTACTGAGGTGTGTGATCAAGTGGGGTACTATGTGTTTGTTTCTGTAGATATCTTATTGTGTTGTGGTGTTGGTTGATACTGAGGTGTGTGATCAAGTGGGGTACTATGTGTTTCTGTAGATATCTTATTGCGTTGTGATGTTGGTTGGTACTGAGGTGTGTGATCAAGTGGGGTACTATGTGTTTCTGTAGATATCTTATTTATTGTGTTGGGATGTTGGTTGGTACTGAGGTGTGTGATCAAGTGGGGTACTATGTGTTTCTGTAGATATCTTATTGCGTTGTGGTGTTGGTTGATACTGAGGTGTGTGATCAAGTGGGGTACTATGTGTTTCTGTAGATATCTTATTGCGTTGTGGTGTTGGTTGATACTGAGGTGTGTGATCAAGTGGGGTACTATGTGTTTCTGTAGATATCTTATTGTGTGTTGGATGTTGGTTTGGTACTGAGGTGTGTGATCAAGTGGGGTACTATGTGTTTCTGTAGATATCTTATTGTATTGTGTTGGGATGTTGGTTGGTACTGAGGTGTGTGATCAAGTGGGGTACTATGTGTTTCTGTAGATATCTTATTGCGTTGTGGTGTTGGTTGATACTGAGGTGTGTGATCAAGTGGGGTACTACTATGTGTTTCTGTAGATATCTTATTGTGTTGGGATGTTGGTTGGTACTGAGGTGTGTGATCAAGTGGGGTACTATGTGTTTCTGTAGATATCTTATTGCGTTGTGGTGTTGGTTGATACTGAGGTGTGTGATGATCAAGTGGGGTACTATGTGTTTCTGTAGATATCTTATTGTGTTGTGGTGTTGGTTGATACTGAGGTGTGTGATCAAGTGGGGTACTATGTGTTTCTGTAGATATCTTATTGTGTAGTGGTGTTGGTTGGTACTGAGGTGTGTGATCAAGTGGGGTACTATGTGTTTCTGTAGATATCTTATTGTGTTGTGGTGTTGGTTGATACTGAGGTGTGTGATCAAGTGGGGTACTATGTGTTTCTGTAGATATCTTATTGTGTTGTGGTGTTGGTTGGTACTGAGGTGTGTGATCAAGTGGGGTACTATGTGTTTCTGTAGATATCTTATTGTATTTGTTGGTGTTGGTTTGGTACTGAGGTGTGTGATCAAGTGGGGGTACTATGTGTTTCTGTAGATATCTTATTGTATTGTGTTGGGATGTTGGTTGATACTGAGGTGTGTGATCAAGTGGGGTACATATGTGTTTCTGTAGATATCTTATTGTGTTGTGATGTTGGTTGGTACTGAGGTGTGTGATCATGTGGGGTACTATGTGTTTCTGTAGATATCTGTATTGTGTTGTGATGTTGGTTGGTACTGAGGTGTGTGATCAAGTGGGGTACTATGTGTTTCTGTAGATATCTTATTGTATTGTGTTGGGATGTTGGTTGGTACTGAGGTGTGTGATCAAGTGGGGTACTATGTGTTTCTGTAGATATCTTATTGTATTGTGTTTGATGTTGGTTGGTACTGAGGTGTGTGATCAAGTGGGGTACTATGTGTTTCTGTAGATATCTTGTATTGTGTTGTGATGTTGGGTTGGTACTGAGGTGTGTGATCAAGTGGGGTACTATGTGTTTCTGTAGATATCTTATTTTGTGTGTTGGGATGTTGGTTTGGTACTGAGGTGTGTGATCAAGTGGGGTACTATGTGTTTCTGTAGATATCTTATTGCGTTAGTGGTGTTGGTTGATACTGAGGTGTGTGATCAAGTGGGGTACTATGTGTTTCTGTAGATATCTTATTGTGTAGTGGTGTTGGTTGATACTGAGGTGTGTTATCAAGTGGGGTACTATGTGTTTCTGTATATATCTTATTGTGTTGTGGTGTTGGGTTGATACTGAGGTGTGTGATCAAGTGGGGTACTATGTGTTTCTGTAGATATCTTATATTGTTGTGATGTTGGTTGGTACTGAGGTGTGTGATCAAGTGGGGTACTATGTGTTTCTGTAGATATCTTATCGCGTTGTGGTGTTGGTTCATACTGAGGTGTGTGATCAAGTGGGGTACTATGTGTTTCTGTAGATATCTTATTGCGTTCTGGTGTTGGTTCATACTGAGGTGTGTGATCAAGTGGGGTACTATGTGTTTCTGTAGATATCTTATCGCGTTGTGGTGTTGGTTCATACTGAGGTGTGTGATCAAGTGGGGTACTATGTGTTTCTGTAGATATCTTATTGTGTAGTGGTGTTGGTTGGTACTGAGGTGTGTGATCAAGTGGGGTACTATGTATTTCTGTAGATATCTTATTGTGTTGTGGTGTTGGTTGATACTGAGATGTGTGTGATCAAGTGGGGTACTATGTGTTTCTGTAGATATCTTATTGTGTTGTGATGTTGGTTGGTACTGAGGTGTGTGATCAAGTGGGGTACTATGTATTTCTGTAGATATCTTTCTGACACTTTTGTTTTTTTTTTGTGATCGCTTGACGACTTTCTGACACGTGACATCTTTTAGACACGTGTCATCTTTTAGACACGTGACATCTTTAAGACACGTGACATCTTTTAGACACGTAACATCTTTTAGACACGCGACATCTTTAAGACACGTGTCATCTTTTAGACACGTGTCATCTTTAAGACACGTGTCATCTTTTAGACACGTGTCATCTTTAAGACACGTAACATCTTTTAGACACGCGACATCTTTAAGACACGTGTCATCTTTTAGACACGTGTCATCTTTTAGACACGTGTCATCTTTAAGACACGTGACATCTTTAGAGACACGTGACATCTTTTAGACACGTAACATCTTTAAGACACGCGACATCTTTAAGACACGTGTCATCTTTTAGACACGTGTCATCTTTTAGACACGTGACATCTTCAAGACACGCGACATCTTTAAGACACGTGACATCTTTTAGACACGTGACATCTTTAAGACACGTGACATCTTTTAGACACGTGACATCTTTTAGACACGTGTCATCTTTTAGACACGTGTCATCTTTTAGACACGTGACATCTTTCTGAAACGTGTGTTTGGTGGTCACACTCATCTTTTGTTTTGTAGGTGAGGGCTGTGGGTACGGCCTGGCCTTCGCAACGGTTCAAGCGTTCAGGTGTGTGGGTGTATGAAAGTCTGTGTAGGTAGGTATAAAGCGATGTGGTACACAATTTTTTAGGTAGGTATAATGTGATGCAGGTATGCATTATATTTTGTAGGTAGGTATAATGCGATGGGTTTTTATTACTATGAAACTTTAATGTAGTGGGAGTCATGGACAGGCAATAGAGCATTCACGTTACGAGTATGTGATTGATCGTGAATAGGGCTACACTCACTCAACAAGCATCTAAAACCCTAAATCCCTAAAACCTTAACACCCAAAACCCAAAACCCCTATTGAATCACACGCATTGAACGTACACCAGCAGACTACCACATCCTTGACGATAGTGGCAAAACGAATGATCGAGTAGCTATTAAGCTATATGCACGTGTGCCTGAAGTAGTTGGACGCTTGCTATCTGTAGTTAGGTGTTGTTTGAGGGGTTCAGGGTTCAAACCCTGCTCACTAAAACCGTAACTCAACTCTGAAACCCTAAGCGGTGTATGTGCCTCTAATATTGTCACTCGGTCCACAACGTGGATATATAGTCGATATGGAATGTTGAGACTGCCGCTGATTTGAACGGTGCTCCAAGTCTTTTTTTTTTATAGCATAGATGAACACACATGCCACATGCATATATATATATATATATATATATATATATATATATATATATGCATACATACACACACACACACACACACACACACACACACACACACACACACACACACACACACACACACAATATCATCGCATATATAATAATATATATATATATATATATATATATATATATATATATATATATATATATATATATATATATATATATATATATATATATATATCGTATATATATATATATATAATATATATATACATATATAATATCAATATATATAACATACATATACACATTGCCACACACACGTTGCTGCCATTGCATACGTGCGTACGTACATGCGTACGTACATTGCGTGCGTACGTGCGTGCGGCCACGTACGTGCGTGCGTATTGCACGTACGTACGTACGTGCATGCGCAATACCTGGCTATACAGCATACGTTACTTACATTACTTGCATGCAGTACATACATACATACATGCGTGCGTACGTACGTATACGTACATGCACTGCACACATACGTGTACGTACATACATACGTACGTACGTACATGTGCATACATACGTACGTGCATACGTGCATACGTACGTACATATGTGCGTGCGTGCACATACTCATTTATATATGGGTTCGTAATATCAATACATACGTGCATTAGTACGTACATTGCATTGCCATTGCACACATCACATTAATACGCGTACTCATACATACGTACATTACGTGCGTGCATTGCATACGTGCGTACATGCATTGCATTACGTACGTGCGTGTATATGCGTACGTACGTACGTACGTGCGTGGATGCGTACGTACGTGCGTACGTACGTACATGCCTGGGCGTGCGTGGTACGTGCATACTCTTTACATATTTATATATATACTTTTAGACATACATACATACGTTCATTCATTCATATGGACATTTTGTGCGTACGTACGTACGTGCGTACGCCACACATACGTCGCGCGCACACGCACGCACGCACACGCACACGCACGCGCGCATCTCATCATCATGTCATATATGCAATATATATATATATATATATAATATATATATAATAATATATATATATATATATATATATATATATATATATATACATACATATATGTATATATATATATATATATATTATACATACATTGCACATACATACGCACACATCATTATATATATATATATATATATAATATATATATATATATATATATAATATTACATATATATACATATGCATAAAATACATAATACACATCATGCATCATCACACAATACGCCATGCATCATCATCACGTCAACGCAACAATAATCATCGCATCACGCATCGCGCAATGCACGCACGCATACATATATATGTATTATATATATGTATATATATATAATATATATATATATATATATATATAGACGCTCATCTTACTCACTCGCGCATATATATGCATATATATATATATATTATACATACTGGGATCGGACATGGACACACATATAAATATATATATATACAAATAAATATATATATAATATAATATATATATATATATATATATATACATACACACATATATATATATTTATATATATATACATATAATATATATATATATATATATATATATATATATATATATATATATATATATTTACATCTATACTTGCTACACATATATTGCTAGAAATGATCCTATTTTTGATTTCTTTTCACACACATGTCTTCATTGATACATTGATAGCATTCATGAAAACTGTGATCCTCACCTATATATATTCTATCAAGATGTTCGGTACTCAAATTGTCATTCGTTATCTCAAAATGCCACAGAATGCTTCTTGTCTGACACATTATTGGCTCGTGCCAACATATCCATTGGTGCGACTGTGTACATAGTCCGATTGGTGGACGCACTTCCCATGGTGCAATCGGTATGTATGAACTTTAATAAGAAAATAGGTATGTGGGTGGTTTTAAAAAAATAGATATGTGGGTGGTTGTAAGAAAATAGGCATGTGAGTAGTTATGAAAAAATAGGTATATGAGTGGTTATAAGAAAATTAGTATGTGGGTGGTTATAAGAAAATAGGTGTGTGGGTGGTTATAAGAAAATAGGTATGTGGGTGGTTATAAGAAAATAGGTATGCGGGTGGTTATAAAAAAATAGATATGTGGGTGGTTGTAAGAAAATAGGCATCTGAGTGGTTATGAGAAAATAGGTATATGATGGTGGTTATAAGAAAAAAAAAGTATGTGTAGGTGGTTATAAGAAAAATAGGTATTTGGGTGGTTATAAGAAAATAGGAATGTTGGTGGTTATAAGAGAATAGGTATGTGGGTGGTTAAAAGAAAATAGGTATGTTGGTGGTTATAAGAAAATAGGTATGTGGGTGGTTATAAGAAAATAGGAATGTTGGTGGTTATAAGAGAATAGGTATGTGGGTGGTTAAAAGAAAATAGGTATGTCGGTGGTTATAAGAAAATAGGTATGTGGGTGGTTTTTCGAAAATATGTATGTGGGTGGTTATAAGAAAATAGATATGTGGGTGGTTATAAGAAAATAGTTATGTGGGTGGTTATAAGAAAATAGGTATGTTGGTGGTTATAAGAGAATAAGTATGTGGGTGGTTCCTGGATTATATGAGTGTGGGTGGATATAAGAAAATTGGTATGTGGGCGCTTTTGGAAAACATGTATGTGGGTGGTTATATAAGAAAATAGGTATGTTGGTGGTTATAAGAGAATAAGTATGTGTGGTGGTTATAAGAAAAATAGGTATGTTGGTGGTTAAAAAGATAATAAGTATGTGGGTGGGTCCTGGAATTTATGAGTGTGGGTGGTTATAAGAAAATATGTATGTGGGTGGCTATCAGAGAATAAGTATGTGGGTGGTTATAAGAAAATAGGTATGTTGGTGGTTATAAGAAAATAGGTATGTTGGTGGTTATAAGAGAATAAGTATGTGGGTGGGTCCTGGAATTTATGAGTGTGGGTGGTTATAAGAAAATAGTTATGTGGGTGGTTCTTGGAAAATATGTATGTGGGTGGTTATAAGAAAATAGGTATGTTCTATTTGATTTCGTGGGGTTTAGAGGCTTAGGGGTTTTGGGGTTTATGGTTTTGATATCTCTAGGGGTCTAGGATTTTAGGTTTTTGGGGTTTTAGGGGATATCGTGGATACTTGTACTGATGTGGCACGGGCGATAGATGTTTATCTTTGAATATATGATACTGAGGTCTGCATTGGAAATGAGTAGGTCAATGAAAAAACAACTTCTCATTGGATGATGTTAACACGTATCGTTGAGTATATTAATAAGGGCTGTGAACGTGAATGATATCGACCTGTATATGAAGACTTGCAACGTCTCACACTGGACCTACACGATTGTTTTGGTATATGCGTTTGTTGTTACTATGCACCTACATGGGTCTATACGATCATCTACATATCTCATCGATAGACACATACACACTCAGTGTTCATTATTTGGTCCCACAGATCCGGGTGACCTTGCCTGTGGCCATTCCTGGGATAGATACTGAGCATGCCCTCTCCTTAATTCAACAGTCTGTAGGTATGTACACACACACACACACACACACACACACACACACACATATATATATATATATATATATATATATATATATATATATATATATATACATACATACATACATACATATATATATATATATATATATATATATATATATATATATATATATATATAGGAGTCTTTTCACTGGCAGTCTCTGCTTTCCATCACTCATTCCCTTCTATATCTAGAAGAACAGACGATTATATGAGAGCAGCAGACCTTACATGTGATGAATTGTGCGTTACTACCGGGGAGTGTAAGATACCTTGAAGCCCTAATGACCTGAAAGAGGCTCATAGTTCTAATGACCTGAACGAGGCTTATCACGACATCCACGCTTAGGAGAATCTTGTTTCCTCATTGGCGGTCGGTTGGGCCGTGTATGTGTTTCACTTCAGAATTAAGTGCTCTAGGGTTTTAAGGTTTTACAAAATCAGTTTTTTTATAGGGTTTAGGGTTGTACAGAAGTAGTGTGCGTGACAGCGTACTACGGCATGACGTTGAGTTTTTCTCTGCGGCGGGTGTTCTGGCTCTCTATTGACTCACAGAGCACACAGTCAGTCAGTCAGTCAGTCAGTCAGTCAGTCAGTCGCGTGTGCGAATGGGAGGCACATGGCGAAGACATGACTCATCGCAGTCATACGAGCGTACATAGAAGTGCAGCAAAACAAACCCTAAACCCTAAACCCTAAACCTTCAGAGAACCATAACCAAACCACTGAGGTGGCACTAGGGATTCTGTTTTGTAGTCAACACAAATAAATAGGAATAATAATGTAATATGGGCTGTATTAAACATCAAACAGAGACTGACCCATGCCTGGTACCACACATCCCCACATCCACACACAGACAACAAACAAATAGAAACTATAATGTAATATGGGATAAAACCCTAAAAACCCTAAAACCCTAAACCCTAAAACCCACACACAGACAACAAACCAGCGTGCAGCGGGTGGAGTGTATCGTTTGCGTACAATGGCAGAGAGAGACTCGCACTCATCACGAGTGTCACGCTCGCAAACGGGACAGTCTCAGCCCCATCCACTGCACCTCAGGACAGCGGCGACCTCAGCGACAGGTGTGCGTGTGCCTGTGCATGTGAGAGTGTAGGTATCCATTATCTGAATGACATGTGTGCGTGTGCCTGTGCATGTGGGAGTGTAGGTAGGCATGCATCTGTAGGAGTGACTATACGCATAGTCTCATGGGCTGGTGTGCTTGTTGAATAGGTCTGTTTTGAGTCGGGATTAGGCTGTCACGACTCCGTAGGTACTAACTCATTGCTATTCAATAACACGATAACACACCTACACGGATGTACATACGTGTGTGTGCGACTGTGCATACTTTAGGTTAGAATCAGTACCACAGCACACTCTTCATGATATGATGTGAAACGTGTTAACACTACTATACCTTCGTCTGGAGTGGGCTGACATGTTGTTGTATATTGCGACGCAATACACCTCTTAATAGCCATATATATATATATATGTACACACACATCACACATCACACACACACATATATATATATATATATATATATATATATATATATATATATATATATATATATATATATATATATATATATATATATATATATATATATATATATATATATATATATATGTATGTATGTATGTATGTATGTATGTGTATGTATATATATATATATATATATATATATATATATACCTACACACACACACACACATATCATATATATATATATATATATATATATATATATATATATATCTTATGCCACAGCTACATAATTGACTCCAATGATCCACTGCTCCTCTACCATAAGGTTAGCAGATGTGTCTCTGGAAGGAACAGAAAATACACGAGGGAGGGCGTACACGCACTGGGAGAGACGTACAGGTGAGCCATATGCCAATGATTAATACATAACACACACACACACACACACACACACACACACACACACACACACATCACACACACACACACACACACACACACACACATATACATATATATATATATATATATATACATGTATGTTTGCATGTATGTATTTGTGTATGGGGAATACTGTGTTCGTATTACATCATCTAAGTTCACTATGAAATGGTTGGCTTAGACCGGTGCTCATATTGTTACTTTGTCGGTGGTTACAAATACCTATAGTACATTAAAGAATAGCATGCGTACGCATTACATATAAGCAATATTACAGTAATGGACCGCATGTGTGCATGTATGTATATATATACCAATATCGCATTTATAAATAGCATATGTGTACGCATCAAGTCTTGAGCTACGCTCAGAGCGTATTGCACACTTATATATACATATTCAGTATCGTCTTATTATTCAATGTTTATTTATATATATATATATATATATATATATATATATATATATATAACAAAAACTCATCTATATCATCTTATTCAAGATATTTTACCATATATATATGGCAAATATGTATCGTCTTATTCATTATATTTACTATTTATATATATATATATATATACATTAAATATATCTACTATTCTTATACATATATTAAATAAAAATAGTAAAATATATATTTACTATTTATATATATATATATATACATTAAATATATCTACTATTCTTATACATATATTAAATAAAAATAGTAAATATATTTACTATTTATATATAGATATATATGCAGTTGCTCATATGCATCATCTTATTTATTCGCAGAATACTCGAATCGTCAGTATCGAAGAGGCTGTGACACACTGGCGCAATACCGCAGTCGTAGGGCGCTGTCAGCCAACGACCACGGTTACCATGGAAACCGATACAACTTTATCTGACGACCAATCAAATAACAGGGATGTTAAACCCATCCCGCTGATCGGGTACAAAGATATCGGCGGTTTGCGATCCCAGTTAGCGGCGATAAGAGAGATGATTGAATTGCCACTGACACAGCCATCGATCTTCAAACAGTTTGGTCTGCCTTTGCCCAAAGGTAAGGTACACACCGTCCACGGGTACATGTGCGTATGTACTTGTCTGATTGTGTGTGTATATGTGTACACATGTGTGTATATATGTGTACACATGTGTGAGTATATGTGTACATATGTGTGTATGTATTTTCCTTTATCCCTGTTCTTGATTCGGGGTGTTCATGGCTGTATACTAACACTATGGTGTCACGGTCTTATTCATGGTTGTAGTGTTGTAGTCTTATGGGTTTGTTAATGTCTGTTGCAGTGACACTAGGTCATCTGTACCGTACTGGTTCCGTTGTACGTTTATACGGATTCTCACACACTTCTGGTTGTTGGTACCGTACTTACGTATTTTGTTGTGTTTTCATACCGATTCTAACTGAATTCTTGTTTTCTCGGATACTGTATTTACGTGCTGATCTGTTCTTCGATACAGATAATAACATAGTCGGGTCATCTTCTGTGTACTTTTTTTATGTTTTCAGGCGTACTTCTATACGGTTTACCTGGAACAGGGAAGACGCTCATAGCCCGAGCGGTGGCCAATGAGAGCGGCGCACATGTCGAAGTAATAAATGGCACAGATATCCTCAGCAAGTTCTATGGCGAGAGCGAATCTAGGCTGAGGGAGATATTTCAGGTATATATATATATATATATATATATATATATATATATATATATATATATATATATATATATATATATATATATATATATATATATATATATATATATATACATATATATATATATGTATATATTATTATATATATTAATAATGCATAATATATTATATATATATAATAGCCATATATATGCATATATATATTATTACGCACATATATATATATTAATTATATGCATATAATAGCATATGTATAATAATATGCATGCATATACATATACATATATATATATATATCATATATATATGTATATATATATATATATATATATATATATTATGTTATATATATATATTATATATATATGTATATTGCTAATTATATAATATATATTATATAATAATATATATATAATATTATTATATATATGTATTATAATATTATAATAATAATAATATATATATATATATATTGCAATATATATTATACATATATATATATATATATATATATATATATATCAATATATAAATATACAAAATATATGCATATATTTATATGTATGTACATTATATATGTGCATATATACATACAACATATACATGTAACATATAATATATATATATATATATGTATGTATGCATATATATATATATATACATGCGTAAATGTCACAGGAAGTGTGTATGCAAAATTATTATAAACAATTAAATGTATACGATTGCACACACAACTATATGCACAGATTGATGACCAGTGAACCTCAAAGTCTCGTTCTGCGTTGGATACAAATACTTTATATGAAATACACAAGTGTATGCTCAATGTCTCATACATACACACTTACAATTACTCACATAAAACACTCCTCTAAATATCACCCTGTTCCCACCTACACCTATCTGTAGCGGGCTACGGATAATGCACCATCCATTCTATTTATAGATGAGATCGATGCACTCTGTCCAAAACGAGACGACTCAGCGAGCGACAGTGACAACCGAGTAGTGGCTACACTACTCACACTCATGGATGGCATGGGCACCAAGACACAGGTGGGCGTAGTCAGTATGTATGTATCACGTACACAATATGTGTATGTACACACATACGCTCGTATATATATATATATATACGCTCGTGCTTGCTCTCTATGTACGTGTGCTTGCGTATGCATAGTCGATACACCCCAACCAAAAAAGGTGTGTCGATGGGGGGTCATCAGAGTACACAAAGGCCACCCCTCCTGCGCCAAATGGGCGTATACCGTATTATACGTGTATACCCTTGCACATGTACACCGCTATCTGTTTTCTATATGGATTGGTTTTGAACGTACAATATCACAAGGCGAAGACATACGTCAATCGCATGTAGGAGTGGTAGGTGCCCCCAACAAACCTAATGCCATAGATACTGCTCTGAGATGGCCTAGACGGTGTTCACATATGGAATAAGAATATATACATATATGTTATGCATACACTCACATACACCCCTACACAAGACACAGACCAACATACGCCTGTGTATAACCCTAATATATATACATATATATGCATATATATAAGCATATATATATATATATATAGTATTATATATATATATATATATATATATATATATAATATGTATATATATATATTATAATATATATTATTATATATATATAATATATGACAATATATAATATATAATATATATGCATATTAATATACACATTATTATTATATATATAATATATATTATATACATCACATGTATATATATTATATTATTATATTACAATAATTAATATTACAGCATAATAATACATATTATATATTATATATATAATAATAAATATATATATTATTATATATTAATAATATGTAACATTATATTATACATATTATTATTATTATAACACATACATATAATATTATTATTATAATATTATGTCCCAATATCATGTATGTATTTCATTATTATGGTTACATGCACATATGTGTTACATACATATTATTGGCCATGTATTGATATTTATGCCGTATATGCATATAACACATGTTTTATAACAATACACATGCAATATGCATACATTGTCACATATGTATATATGATATGTATTACACATATGTAGCCATATTGCATGACATGTTATTAATATGTATTATTGGTTGTTAACACAATAATATTGCCATTAATATGGATATGCTAATAGCACATATATCCATATATTACATACATACATAATATAACCATTATTATATGTAATAATAATCATGTATTGACGCATAATGTTTGTGTATGTATGGCATGTTACATATTAATGTGTATTATTGGTTATTGGCAATAACAATATGTTGTATGATATGTATTACATACAATTACATGTTACCAATAATACACTGGCATTAATGCATATACAAGATTATCATATTGGCATCATGACATGCATTGATTTACATGGATATACATTGCTCAACATTGTATTTGTATTACATTGTGCCATTATTATTATTGCCATGTAGCCATTATTGGTTGTGTATTGTTGCATTATGCGCATTACATGCATGTAATAGCATACGTAGCCAATAATACACAACATGCAACACAATACATGTAATAATATTACATATTATTACATACACATATATTGTATTACATATAATGCATGTGTACATAATATTAGCAATAATAATGCCAACAATGCAACAATACATGTTATTAATGTGTGTTATTGTGCATTATATTATTATTATGTATGTCAATGTAATATTGCCAATACAATATGTAATATATGGCATGTAATATTTATGTGTCATGGCAATAATAGCATAAGCCATTATGAAACACTATATATAGCCAATATTATTAATATTGTGTATTAATACATGTGTGTAATAATGTATAGCCACATTTATCATATACATATAATTACATACATTAATATTATTATTGGTATTATTATTATTAGTTATTGTTACATTATATATACAATATTATTGTATAGCTACACAATACATGTACATTAATATAATATATATACATATATTGTTAATAATTATAACATATTAATATCAATAATATTATTACATACATATTAGCATATAGCTATTATTATTAACCACATAATACATACATATGCATATTAATGATATGCATGTATGTATATATTACACATTGCATATATTATATATATATATATATATATATATATATATATATATATATATATATATATTATTTATTTTTATATATATATATATATATATTAGTATATATATATATATATATATATATATAGTATATATATATATAATCCTAAAAAAGGCTCATACCCTCACCTACACAGAGTCACATACGTCCGTATATACCTTTTAATCCTAATCCACTCTCTAATATACATACTCATAGGGAGACGATACACTTCAACCGCATGTGGTGGTGATAGGTGCGACCAATAGACCCAATGCCATCGACCCTGCCCTGAGACGGCCTGGACGTTTTGACCGTGAACTCGAGGTACCTGTGCCCTCAGTAGAGGATCGGTTGGCCATTTTAGGTGCAATGCTGGGGAAAATACCACATAGACTGACCCAAGAACAGGTATGCCACGGTATGCATGTGTGTTTACATGTCCGATTTGTTAATAACTGTGTGTGCCTGTAGGTGCATCTGGATATTGTGCTCGCGGTTTTAGGACCGGCTGACTACTTTGGTACGGACCACAGTGCAAGTAGGTAGAGGTTGAGACGGGTATGGACACTTTTGTCCTGTTGTCAGCGAGAAAGGAAAACCCATGTCCTGTTTTGAGAATTGGGCAGAAAAGTTGAATATAAATAATGTGTATATGAACATGTTCATGGCTGTGTGTGTGCAAGTGTGACTGTCTGTAGCTAGATGTGCCATTAAAAGAGGACCCGCTGACTACTTTGGGTGCAATGACTGGAAGGTAGGTATCACACTGACCGAATCTGGGCCGAATATACAGGTGTTCGAAAGTGTATGTTAGTATGCATCTATCCATAGTTTTTTGTGCTAAACACACACACACACACACACACACACACACACACACACACACACACACATACTACACACACACACACACACACACACACACACATATATATATATATATATATAGGCGAGAATCAAACTGTACACCACGACATGGCATGATCACTCACTCAAGACATACCTACTCCCTGCTTGATACCGAATATACATGAAC
>LUCW03000165.1:80000-98619 GCA_001586965.3 Sphaeroforma sirkka
GTGTGGTTGCCCTGAAGAATGTTGTGGTGGTTGCTGCAACCAACCGACCCGACGCCATTGACTCAGCGTTGCTGAGACCAGGACGTATAGATCGCATTCTCTATGTGAACTTACCCGATGCGGATTCCAGGCGTGAGATCTTCTCGATCAATCTCAGGCGAATGCCGCAAGTCGTGACGGTGTGTGTATGTGGGTGGGGGAGTGTATGTGGATGTGTGTATGATTTGTTAGAATAGATACTATTAACAACCCAGTAGTAGTAGTAGTAACAGCTATGGATATCAGATGGATATTACATGTTGTACTACACCTATGCTTATTGGATTCACACCTTTGCAATACCATGAAGTATACGAACACGTGTGTATGCATAAACCTAACTGTTGAAAGCCAGAAACAAGTGTACTCACAGAAAAGTTCACGTGATATAGGATGAAGAAGTATCGGAGTTGGTGCGGCTGTCCGATGGGTTCTCTGGGGCTGAAGTGGCTGCTGTGTGTCGGGAAGCGGCAATGCTCGCCATGAGAGAAGATCCTAGCAATGTATCTACCATACAGTATTCACATTTCTTGAAGGTATTGGGTTGTGTGTGAGATGTGCTATCCATTTGCACTTTTGTATGTGTAATATATATATATATATATATAATTATCTATCTATCTATCTATCTATCTATCTATCTATCTATCTACCTATCTATCTATCTAAGTATCTACATACATACATACACACATTACACATACATACATACATACACACGTATATATATATATATATATATATATATATATATATATATATATATATATATATATATATACATATATATATATATACATATATATATATATATATATATATATATTTATATATATATATATATATATATATATATATATATATATATATATATATATATATACCCACACACACACACACACGCATATATATATATATATATATATATGTATATATATATATATATATATTACATATATACTGATATTCAAAAAGGGTTTGCCTGAACTGTTCGAAGTGCTGATGCTCGGTCATCTACCTCGTCTGGAGAATCGTTTAGCAGAGATTATTAAATACATACTTGTCCTTCTAATTCACAAGTTTTTTTAATTACATTGTTTGCGAGTGTTTGTATACATAGATGTATAGTGTATCACACACTTATAATCTCAAGCTAAGGTGGTTGTCTCCTACCTACCGCGTGCGTGTCCTGCCAGTCCTTCTGATACCGATAATCTGTACACCTAACCATGCGCAGACACGAATTGATTTGACGGACAGACGTCAGCCCGGTTTATTTAAACGCAAACGCGTACGAGTTTCCCCTCCATATATGTCCTGTTAATCTTTTGTCCATAATCACATTGCGATGGTGTCTATTAAATATTCTAGCCAGACCGTTCCACTATTGGTTCCACTATTGAGAGTAGTCTTTCCATCGAGATGCGGTTGGACATACACATGTGTACACACGCATGCACACACACACTCACACACGTGTACATGCATACACACAAGAGCTACCACATGATGTACGAAGATGACCTCAATACTTCTGCCATCCCCACCATTTTTAGGCGGCCCGGAAAACGAGCCCCAGGACAACGGCAGAGCAGATAACATACTATGAGACATATGCCAGTCGCTCAGGCGTACGGAATGTGTATTAAATGCCTTAGTGCTATTGGCGTACTACCTCTATTTGCCTCACTGTTTATACATGTTTAGGACCGATTGATAGTACATGAACTATTGAAGACATGATTTTCAGTACGTTATTGTGTACCGTTACTGTTCATGCATAGATAGGACGGGATGATAGTATATGCACTGTGGAAAACACGTATCTAGTGTACTACGATATACTTTAGTCGAACACATATCTAGTGTACTACGTTATACTTTAGTCGAACACATATAAAAGGTTAGGACTTAAATAGTAGTGTCTGCCCTATATCCGACAGAATATCTAATGAAACTTGGGTGTGTATCTGTAGCGGCTATAATTGTTGCACATTGCCGTACTCGTACGTAATGTAATCGGCGTGGCTGTGCTCTGGAGATTAGGGTTGGCAATAGGTGTTGGTAATAGTCTCATCGACTTAAGCTATTGCTCTTGGTTATTGGGCACTCTTTGACATTTAAAACCATTTAAAAAAACCACTTGTACACCAAATCAAGCCACATGATATACATACATTCGCTATGTTGACTATTCTGGTATTGAACATCAATGCTTGCGGATAAAAACATTCTTTTGAAAGTGGATGTATGTTTCGAACATTGCGTTGGCTCTTTTTTATATTTGTGTGTTTTAAATATGAGCTCGGAATTGGAGTGTGGTTAGTGGTATGTATTATCGTATTGACTATCTATTATTAGTCGGATAGTCCTACATACGGACATTTTATTTTATCACGGGGGAATGAATATTGATCTCTTTAGAGTTTGGAGCGAGTCTGCCGTCTAGTCTCTCCCAGTCCCTAATCCCCAAAGACTCGGAGAGTCCACTAACAAGTTACCAGCCACCACTGTCGCCAGTATTGAAAAATTCATGCGTATGTAGTACATTCTAGAGAGTGAGCGAACGATCTAAATACTACTCTAGAATGTATGCAAATAAATACTATAAGACTGCAGGTCGGTGGTGAAGACTGGAGAGTCTAAAGACTAAAGAGAGCCTGAGAGCCTGGTAGTGTAGAGAAAAGAGAACGTCAGACTTTCAGTATTGAGCAGTCACAGTTTGTTTGTTGTTTTCACGGCTCTCTAAATTGGGGTCTCGAGCGAACATCAAGTTTCGTCGTACATAGAGTATATTTAGCAGTGGTCTAATTTAGGAAGCTATGCAATGTAGCACTAAGCACAGACCTCTCTCGCAGAGTAGTAGCAACTCTACTTGAGAGACTATAGAGTGTAGATACTGTACGTATGCAGAGTCGTATTCATAGACTGCAGCCAGTGGAAATAGAGTGACATATTTTGAATACAGGATGGTTTGTTATGATGCACTCCTCGCTCTTGTATGTTAATTCACACAGTCGTCGCACTGTCGCACAAACGCAAGTCGCACACTGACACAGACTTGTTATTAGTGTTTGTTTGTGTTTTTAATATATATATATATAAATAGTTGGACGACAACAGACTACGGGTGTCAGGTGTCGAGAGGCGAGACCACACAGCAGGCCAGCCAGACAGTTCCTCACATCACCACGAGCTGTGAACCCCTGTAGGCTGTAGGATATATGTATGTAGTCTGTAAATAACTAAATATGCAATATTTACATAGGCTGTATGTAGCCCGTAAATAAATAAAAATATAATATTTACATAGGTTGTGGGCACAGGGCTCCGGCTGTTTTCCTATCACCTGTGTGGCTCCTGGTTCACTGGGGTTAGACTTAGAGGTTCGGGTGACGGCGTTTGTTTTATTATATTCAGCTGTGTGTAAGTTCTTGAATATTAAAGCAGTGAGCACTGAGCAGCGCATTATTTTTGTATTTACTTGAGCTGGTAAACGACACATCTTGTGGCTTGCCGACACAACACACTTTGCCACCGTCTTGTCGCACTATTTGTAGACCACATGTCGCGACATGTAAATCAGAAATGAACTTTTTCTCCCCAGGACAGCCCAATTTTTGTGAATAAGTGGATTGTATCAGAAATTCGCCAATAGAAATTATGTATTTTGGAATGAGAAAGTGATTTTTGCACCTCATACATACTCTGATACTCATTCAAAATGGACCAGATCACCAGAATACATAGACCTACTAAAAATTGTTATGGGCCATTAGACATTTAGACAACATACTATGTAAGACTGTTCAATTTTCAAAAGGCTATACTAAAGACATACTAAATATATTCATAGCCCATGTTCAATTTAGAAGGCTATGATATTATTGATATATTCATACAGACGACATGTCGCGACCTCGTGAATAGTAAATACATACCAGCTCCTACTTGCCACCTGCTCAGGTACTTACGACTTACGTACATATAAATAATGAGTGCAAGTAATATACTCTATGGAGTAGAGAGAGAGGATGCCGAGATGAGGATTTTATAAATATCACTAGTCCCACAATAGTGACGAGTCGTCATTATTTCAAAAATCTGGCCCAGATTTATTTATTTTTTAAAAAAGTGACGAGTCGTCACTATTCTCAATGTGCGTTAGTTAACCCTCATTTCCCTTCTGAGATATTTATTTAGGCCGGGCGGAGTTTATCGGAATGGATGCAGCGTTAAATTTCCGTCCAAAAACATACGTGACCCGGTTATATTTCTCAAAATTTGTCAAGGCAACACATAAACAAAAATTGAACAGCTAACAGCTAACTCAAACACGTATACACAAGGGTATTCTATTATGGTTAGGGGACATCTCGGGATACCAAACCCCAACCATATCTCATACATACTTCCACAGCACCAAAGGCGTGAAGGAGATATCCATCCTATCAACGAGTATCACATGCAACACACATTCTACAATGACTACAACAAGAGCATGCATCACAATGGACACATTGATACTTCAAAGCACTCGATAGGTATAGCGGTGTACTTAGCTGGGCACACAATGGTACCAAATGCCCATCTTTCTACAGCGATCATGACAGACTAATAGTGACTTCTCATTTACCTGTGTGGCGTGCTATGCATGCGAAAGTCAAATCCTCCGGATTATTTTATCCCCTAAATGATTTGAAATCTGGGGTGGCTAAATTGTATAGTGTGATGAAACCAGGTGTGGATAAAAGCACACAGTACATGGAAGTGCTATGTGCTTCTAATAACGCAATGAAATTCCAACAGAAACTGGTTACACGTGTATTTGAACAGCTGTTCATAAATGCATTTTTCGCCACACGTATACAATGGGCTTATAGTAATAGTGAGGAGGACGCCTGGGATCTTAAAGCATTTAGGAAGAAATGCTGGTTAAACTCGTCTATTAGATTAGCACGGTCAGAGGTAGCTAATGATCCTGAAAGATTAACTAATGTAGAAGACTGAGAATTACAAGCCTTTCTAGCACAACATTTTGTGTACGGGCTTTTAGGATGCTCCAAGATATTACCTCTGACAAATTTCGTCGAACATGCATGCTCTAGTCTAATAAGCAAGGCTTTTATGTCGCGTTCACGACATCAGGATGGTATTTTAGCAATGCAACGGCTTATACAGGAGCAGGGAGCAGCCACCGTGTCAAGAATGAATATTAGACAGCCGGCTATAACGATTAGTCCTGCAGAAGTTAAAGAACGTATTGCAAGTTTGAAAAACTATAGAAATAGCCAAGCTTTTTGTCGTGACGTACGCCTAAATGCAACGCGGACAGATGACGGGGAATATCTCGTGGGGTTGGTTGGCGTCGAAGGTGAAGCAGCTTCCAGGATGAATGGAATAGTATCTCGAGATGCTTATAGAAGATGCATTGTATGGGGGTACAAAAATCACACTGCACAGACGTGCACGCGTTGCCAAGTTCGTCTGTGCATGCGAGCAATGGTGGGTAAACGCAAGACATGCTTTGAGCTATTCCACGAGCCAGGGTACAACGGCAGCTTGAAGCAGTACAATGATATTATGGAATAAAGTATATATGCAAAATGTTTCTTAAAATAAAAAGTTGTAATGAAATATTTATTGAAAAAAAAGGCTGAAAATTGTCAAAAATGGACGGTCCCCCGCTTGCGTTTTGGCACTTTATTTTTTATTTTTCCTAATAATAATCAGGTATAATTTCGAACTATTAGGACAGGAATTCCTAAAAACAAAACAATATCTTGGAATAAGACACGATTATCCAATAAGAATCATGACTCAATTTGTTTTCAGGAAGGTGACGACTCGTCACTATTTGAATGGTGCCAGAGATCTTGTACCAGAGTTGGGTCAAGTTGGTTTTATTACAATATGAGAAAATCAGTACAAATTGACGTAATAGTGACGACTCGTCATTATTTGGCCTGGGACTGGTGATATTGACCGCCGAATGCCGATATAAATCAAATATCATGATGGTACATTTATCATTTATGCCTTATGGTAAGTTCTGTATGCTCACTATGCCTGTATTCAAACTTATTTCAAAATAAGTATGCAAATGTTTACTGTATAGACATTAAACTACTCTATAGTAGGCGTGTAGGGACTAGTAGGGAGTGTGAGCGTATGTACTGTCGTACACACTTAGTAAGTTTCACAGTATTAATTATTGGGGATTGAGTGTGTATGTATGTATTCATAATTGTATACAGTTATTATATTTTCTACAGTATAGAACTATAGTGTAGACATTATACTATACTCGTATGTACAAGACTACTTTTTCTATGAAAAGTTTCAGTTGTGCTAAATAGTGTTATATATTATTTAAAAAAACATTAAAAAAAACAAAATAAAATAAAATACATTAGATTCCGAGCAATCGGCAGGAAATTCTGGAGTGGACGAATATTATCGATTGCGTGTCAAATATGAAATAACAATCGTAAGAACAAAAATATACATACCGACAATTCGGCCCAGAACCCCAGGCCTCACTAGTGGCCCACAGGGTTCGAAGTTGTTGACAGATATACCGCTATTTGCCGCCGCCTAATTTTCTAGCTAATGCTGTATACTATATAGAGTAAGGCATTCGCTATGATCGTATCATTAGAAACATAGATAGTATTTTCCACATCAGCAACGTCTATTTTTCCCAGCTAATCTATATAAACATTTGCAGTCCTCTTCTTCGTCAACTTTGATCAAAGATGGCCCACAAGCACGATATGGACATGTCATCGACCTCTTCACGCCTACAGTCAGGCCTCAATTTGATCTTTGGCGCATTTATGATGTGCATCATATCAGTAAGTCACACGCTACAAGCCCTATTACATATCACATGCGAACCGTTGCAATTGATATCGCTTTCATTACACAATGCATCTCGCATTATGCTGTTGCGCTTAGGATGGTCTCCTGTGTTCGCGGGTATGCGCTTTGCGAATATACGTTTAGTTGTTACGGGCGACCATGACGCAGTAGCTATGTCTAGTGTACAAGACTCAGTCTATCTACCATTAATGAATGGCGCGTGCAAGGGTAAGCCACCCAAAATGGTGATGGGAAATCATCAAGTGTACGCCGATACGTTCATGATCGGATACTATATGCATACATTAAACCAGGCTGATGGAGGTATGGTATGGGCTCTGTGGAAAATATTCAGAGCTGTGCCATTGGGGTGGGCATCCTGGGGGTCCGGTCACATGTTTCTCGGGTTTGGAGCTGAAAGAGACAAAAAAACTATGCAAGAAAAGATCAAGACATTCCCGAAACGGGAATACACCAATCTGTGCTTTTATCCTGAGGGCGGCTTGATAACACCTGTGTTGCTGAACAAGGCCAACACGTATGCCGAAAGGAACGGATTGCCTGTCATGGAAAATGTGATGCTCCCTCGGACAGTCGCATTCACACAGACCGTAGCTGCCTTCAAGCAAATTTGTGGACAGAAGCAAGATATATTTGAGAATGATGTGATCTTTCGTCGAGAAGGTGGTATGCAGAGTCCGAAGAGTGGTATTGAGTTGACTCCCAATGGTGATGTGATTGATATTACTATAGGATATCCGAAGAACACCCCATGGGGCCGTGGTGATTTATATAACATGCTAGACTTAGTCAAGTACCACTCCGAACCTGTTGACGTACATATGCACGTGAGAAAATACAAGCTGTCGGACGTGGGTAGCACAGAGAAAGATATGATCAATTGGCTGTATGCTCGCTGGGTGGAAAAAGATGAACTAATGCGTGACTTTAAAAGAACTGGCAAGTTCCATGGTGAGGATCAAGTTAAAATAAGTTTGAGCAGGAATAGAGTGCTGAAGGATTTGGTTCTTTGGGCACCTTTTATGGCAGTGTTTTGTGCTGTGATAGGATTTGGAGGCATCCGGTTTGCATACATGGCCAGTACCGTCTTCTACATGTTTATGGTGACGGGTGCAGCTGTAAGTGCAACAATGACAGCTACAATTGTTATCTGGGTGAGCGGAGTCTGTGCGGCAGTTGTTGCCGCAATGTATGGATTCAGCCCATTGCTTGCAGTACCTTTAGGTTTGATTCCGAGCAAGGTGTCAAAAGCAAAGTAAAATCTTAATGGGCTTGATTAATCTTTGTATGGCATACAAACACCGGCAGTGCTCTGTAAGAAGTATAGACTAGCTTGTCAACTCGGCCAGCCGGATTCGGCATACCCGCTCAGCACATCTCGATGCGGACAACTGCAGGAATATAACAGCGAATCGTAAAGCAAAAAGCATGCTTCGAACAAAAGTCAGGCACGTGTGTGTATAGTGCTCACCAACGGCTTCAAAATATGGTATAAAAGTACGATGTGAATGTAACAATATTAATCCAAGACACAAATGTTTGTTTCAATAGTAAAGGAGTTGAATACATTGCCTATCTGACTCAAATTAAGCATCATGATACTACATGGGAAAACCACAGTAACTAAAAGTCGAAACAGTGAACCCCCACAATTGATCACAGCCAATAGAAAATTAATCCATGATATTTATAATATATTTATATATATATACATACATATACATATACATAAATAGAAATATGAATATACATACATATATATATATATATATATATATATATATATATATATATATATATATATATATATAATATATAGAATATATATATATATATATTTATAAATATACATATAATATATATATATAAATTTTAAAAAAAACAACAATAATAAGGTATAAATTAATGATGATAAATAACAATAATGATAATAATAGTAATAGTAATAGTTATTATATATATATATAAATAATAAGAAAAATAAATATAAATATATAGTATATATCAAAATGTTTTCAAAACAAATAATCATATAATAACAATAATATTAAAAAATATTATTTATAATATGTATGTATACATATTATATATATGTGTTATACATATATATATTATGTATATATACAATACACACATATACATATTATGTATATGTATGTATATGTATATATATGTATGTATATATATATATATATATATATATATATATATATATACATATTACCATATATTATTATTATTAATATATAATAATAATATTATATAATATTATATACATATATAATATATACATACATATATATGTTATATAATATATATTATACATATATATATATAATATATATATATATATATATATATATATATATATATATATATATATATATATATATATATATATATATATATATATATATATATATATATATATATATATATATATATATATATATATACATGCTCACATATATATATATATTTATTTATATATAGATTATGTATACATACACACACACACATATACAGACTCTTTTACAGCCGTTTTCAAAAATACAGGAGTACAGCCTGGTGCCCTCACTGCCCTGGTCAGTGGTCAAAGGCTCATCACACAAATATTTAGCAACTCACAGGCCACAGCCCACAGAGTACAGACCCACTGGCCACAGTTCACGTTCCAGTGGTACCGCGCCCACGCTCCAAGCCTCCACACCACAAGCCACAGGGCTGAGAGCCTGAGGCTTGAGGGGCCGGGCACACAGGGCCAACAAGCCTACTGCAGGCAGTCATGAGCCAGTCAGTCATATTTTGATTTTAAACTCGCAGTCACAACCAGCGCCTAAACAGCCGTACTCAGTCATTTGTCCTCAACTCCTCACTACATAGGCGTACAGCAAAAGATCCGGACGGCGGACAGGCGACATGCTGCACAGCCGGCGCCGCACAAAGTCCCTCCAGAGTCCAGACTATTGCATTTTTATCAGTCTGTCCACGCTATTTACATATATAAAGGCCCCTTCAATATAAGCAAACCCAACCAATCAGAAACCTTTGTCATCAGATTTTTTTTAGTTCGACAGGTGTGTCTTTTAAAATACGTAAACATTCGAATCCACAACGGATATAATTAGGTTCAAATGAAAAATGCCAATATATTGGGTAACAATTGGCTGTAGGTAAGTCCAACTAAAATATTCTGGTCTTGTAAAAAAATTGACACAGAAATTGGGGTTTAAAAAAAAAAAACAAACGGTCGTGGTCCTGAAGTGTGGGCCCCACACCCGTTCGTAAATATATTATGTACATGCTATTTACCAGGCTTTGTGTTTCATCTAAAGGGGAAATGACATGATAAGTTTTGTGTTTCATCTAATGGGAAAATGACATGATAGGCTTTGTGTTTCATCTAAAGGGGAAACGACATGATAAGCTTTGTGTTTCATCTAAAGGGTAAATGACATGATAAGCTTTGTGTTTCATCTAAAGGGTAAATGACATGATAATATGTCATCCAACATATAGTACGATACTGTCGTTTCTATAATGGTATGATAATGTATCATTCCCCCCCCCCCATCTGCCTCAACATTTATGTTTTAAGCTTAGCCTCTGTGTACGCAGTACGTAGTGGGGGTTGGGGGGGTGCAGCCTGTATACAAGAATATTTTTAAAAAATACTAATAACACTTGTGTCTTCCATATATTTAGATACATTAACCATTAGAAGGTTCAAACTGTGAATAAATACGTGACCTGATTGGTGGGTGAGGGTGGGGAAAATTCAAAATAAATTCTGTTCTCTCAACCCATTTTTTCTGTGTTTTGTCCCCTATAAACCAATCAAATAATCATTTGAAGCATTTGATCCCTTCTTGTACGTGCATTTTTATATACACCCAATACAAAATATTTACGATTATTATGTGTCTGTAGAGTGTGTAAGTGCTTCTTCCTTTCTGTTTACGAGTATTTATGTGTGTATCCCTGTGTGTAAATTATGTGCACACGTGTAATAGTTTGTGGGTACATAGGGTTTACGCACATGTATGTGTGACTGCGAGTATGTATATGCTAGTACGCGTGCGTCCTTTGTCTCCATGTGCGTGTGTGTAAAAGTATGTGAGTACATGCGATTTACGCTCATGTGTAGAAATACGGCCTCCGGTCATTCTAAAATATCAAGATCAATTGAGATAATACATTGGTTTTTATTTGTATTTTAAATAATTTAATACAAACTGTCAAAACCCAAATCGAAGATCGGTTAAAACAGGGTCTAATTGAAATCAATTATGATGCAACCCCAGTTAACTTAGCTCTCTTAGCGGTCTATCAATATAAATCTGATGAAATGTTTAGTAAAACAAGAGTAGTACTAGACCTGTCGCCAATCAACAAACTAATTCCGCAACATAGTTTTCCCTTACCTAAGATAAGCGAGATACTACGCAAAATGAAGGGTGCGACTATCTTTACCAAGATAGACTTAAAAGCTGCATTCCATCAACTACAAATATATCAGCCTCATAGGAAATACTTTTCCTTTACTTGGCAAGGTAAGAAGTACCAGTTTAAAGGTGCACCTGAAGGCTTACACATGTTGCCTTCTTTCTTCCAACAAGTTGTGATGGAACTATTTGCGGACCTGTCGTATAACGTATCAGTCTATTTATATGATATAGTTATCTTTACAAAGACAGCACATGAACATGCTAAACTCGTTAAAGAAGTCTTAAAGCGACTTAATCATGCTAAACTTAAGATTAACGAAGACAAGTGTTCTTTTGCTAAAGATACTATACACTTACTTGGCTACAAAGTATCTGCAGCAGGGGTAGAAATTGATCCTGGCAAGAAACAGTTTCTGTTGGATTTATCAACACCAATTACTGGAAGAGATGTGAACTCTGTGTGTGGGTTTGTTAACTTCTTCTCGGATTCGGTACCGCATCTTTCTCATTACTTAAAGCCTTTCAGTCACCTACGGCTGCACAAATGACCTTTGGGAAAGCTTTGGACTAAAGAATGTGATGGTGCATTTAAACTAGTCAAAAGTAAAGTAATGGACGCACCCATCATGCAGTACCCTGTGGATGGTGTCCCATTCCAAGTAGTGTAGAAATACGGCCTCCGGTCAGTCTAAAATATCAAGATCAATTGAGATAATACATTGGTTTTATTTGTATTTTAAATAATTTAGTACAAGCTCTTTTTTTCAAATATTTCCAAAGTGTTCTAAATTCACTTTGATGGCTCCAATAGCCTGAGTATTTGGTATGACTCATCTACTTGGACCTATTTGAGACATTAGTAGATGTAGGATATTATAAACTAAATTTTATAATCTCCGAACTACTACTTATAGATTTTGGTCCTCCCGCCAATCTCCAAAATCCAATAAGTCTTTTTTTTTTTTTAACTTTTCTTCAGATGGAACTTTATTTATATCAGCTAATGTATTAACGTGACTTACGTTATTATGTCTATTTACAAATTAGGCAAGTGGTCATGAACACTTAGTACTTCTAGTGAAAATTATTCAATAAAGAACAGCTAGAGGTACGCCCTGTGTGATCGAGGATATTTAGGCTCTTAACAAGAGGCAGTCCCGATCATTCTTACACAAGCTACCACTGCTAAATCCTAACTGACTAAATTGTATTTTAGTTTAATATAGTTTGAAACCTAGTAATTTCCATCGAAGTTTACATATTTTTTCAGTTATTTAGTAGTTACAGTAGTGTACTGCTTCTAGACTGTCTGACATCGATTTACTATCCAGCAAATACTATGGCTAAGGGTACTTCTAAAGGCAAGGGAGCCGCTAGCTCTAAGCCTGCTAAGCTTGCCGAGGTTCCTGAGGTCCCTGTGGAAACACCTAGCCTGTCTGGAGTTGAGCCTGCCGAGGATACTGTTGGGGAAGCAAATTCTGAGGTTGGTACAGAGGATTATTCTGAGGATGACTCGTCGGATCCTAAAGCCTTGGAAGAAGAGGTATCTACTACCGCGGAAAGGCTCGCCAGCGTCCGTGTATCACCTAGGAGTGAAGCTCAGGACCCCAGCTTGCCCCCCCCTGACCACGTGCCGTCAAATATTGGGGATAAACGTCGAAAGGCTGGAAAATTCTTGGATACGAATGTCGGGGGGCATTATAACTCCACATCTAAAGGACACTCCAGCACAAATCCGGAGTGAAAAGGAAGTATTGGACCTGTCCGAAAATTTCGGTTTCGCCATCGATGGAGAAGCCATTCCATTCAGCTCAAATCTTGGGGCCGAAGCTGAGGACGCCATAACTCGACAACGAGTGGTTGGATCCTCTCAATCTCGACGCCAATTGAACCGCACTGAAGCGCTCTTGAAGGAGCTAGCGGCAGCAGCAGTTGTGGACCCTCTATCGTGTCCCACGTGGCTGATATTCTTCCTATACCGAAGAAGAAAAAAAAATTCGGGCCGGGTGTCGAACCCGAGACCTACTGGTTTACCAGCCAGTATGTTTACCACTAAGCCAGTTACCACTGGCGAGAGAGATAATATTTCAAAATTTAATCTCTATAGCTCTGATGCTACCATCGACCATCCTCTTGACAAACCTAACCCTGTCAGAGGATATGATCGTATGGAACTCGATGAGGCTTACCATCCTCGTAATATCGACCCTCATTTGCCAACTAACCCTGGTAATCACGATTTTGGCAATCGCTACACCAGTACCTCGTTAGAGAGTTCCCGCTCTAATCCTGAGGATGAGGAAGTGAGAACCAGACATACTCGTCTCAGGCTATTACGCTCTGGTATGCAAGTCCTTGAGGACCGTCTATTGAATGACTCTGACCTTGACGATAGGAAAGCGGATAACATTCGCTATCTAATCGATAACAAGAGAAAGGAAATAGACACCATCTTGGCACTAGCAGCCCGTAGCACTGAGCATGAGCCTCGTGAACACTTAGAACCAAGCTTTATAAAGCAGCTAGGTAACGCGCAGGCTGAGGTCGATTTCTCTACTAATGAGAGTACACTGGAGACACTGAAGGCCTTCGACCAACTTAAGGAGTCTGCCAGCCTTAGGGATAAGCAGATGATGAATGCCTTTATTCATTTCTGTGAGCCAGGTGAATGGCGAACTATCTTGAAGGCTCATGAGCCCAACTGGAAAGCCCTACCCTGGCACCAGTTGCGTGATAATATACTTAACACCTTTTTTTTGAAGATGCACGTGACCGTGAACTTCTAGAGTCTCGCAAGTTCTTTGCGAACGATACCACTATTCGAGGTGCTCTAGCTCATATGACACATATGAATACTCGGATGGGTGGTCGTACCTATATACTGGCGAATATTTATTAATTTGTCAGATGATGGAGACTCTGGGAGCTAACCTTTTAAGAAAGTCAATGATGACATCATCGCCTATGGTGATTTGCGATCTATGCCTTGGTCTGTCTTTGAGAAGATAGTACACAAGCATACCAATTCCTCTACTAGAGTACTTAGTACCACGAGCTACACCCAGCCCACTAAGCGAAACGCAGTAGAGACTAATACTGCGCGTAGTACTAAGAAACCTCGCACTACTACTGGGGGGGGTACTGGCTCTACTTCTACCGAACCGAAAGGTGATAAGAAGGTGAGAGCGCCTTGCAAGAAGTGTGGTTACAACCTCACAAAACGTAATGGCAAGTGTAATGGTAGACACGACCCTGTTAAGTGTGCACCAGGCAAGCCAGATTTTGGACACTATATGAAAGAGTGTGCTACTTGCAAGGGTACTAACGGTTGGCACAAAGAGGATTGCAAGGACTTACCAGACGTCCAAGTTAAGCACTGACAGTACCATATGTGCGCACTAGAGCAAGATTATGAGAAAATGTTCAATAAAATCTATACCAAAGGAGATGAACGTATCTTTCAAACAGTTTTCGTAAATGGAGAAAAAAAAGTTATGGCACTATTTGATCCAGGGGCTGAAGTCTCTGCTATCTCATGCCGAGTAGCCTACGCTACAGATATGGCTGTCCATAACGAAACAACTGATTTAATCTTGGGAAATGGCAAAGATACTACTTGCGAACAAGCCATTGACTATGCACACATAATGCTGTCAGATAGAAGAGAAGTGAAGACTCACCTAATCGTTACTGACATGTCTCAGAAATACGATTTAATTATAGGTATGACTGATCTTCTCAGTTTAGGTATAACACTCACTGGTCTGCCTAATGGGCTAGACCCGAATAAAGATCAGTCAGATGATAATATGTTAAAGATACCTAAACCTCCGGAAGGTGAAGCAAAGGATATGATTCCGCACTTCACCGATATAATTATGGACTTAATTATACAAAACAGGAAGATTGCAATAACTGACTGGTGTATGTTTAAGTTCTCTAATGGGTACGTTAGACTTGACTTAACAAACGTCGACTTCTCTAAGTTAAAGTGTCCTTCACATAACTACGTGAGTTGGAGACACAAAGACGTTGTCAAAACCCAAATCGAAGATTGGTTAAAACAGGGTCTAATTGAAATCAATTATGATGCAACCCCAGTTAACTTAGCTCTCTTAGCGGTCGATCAATATAAATCTGATGGAACGTTTAGTAAAACAAGAGTAGTACTAGACCTGTCGCCAATCAACAAACTAATTCCGCAACATAGTTTTCCCTTACCTAAGATAAGCGAGATACTACGCAAAATGGAGGGTGCGACTATCTTTTCCAAGATAGACTTAAAAGCTGCATTCCATCAACTACAGATATATGAGCCTCATAGGAAATACTTTTTCCTTTACTTGGCAAGGTAAGAAGTACCAGTTTAAAGGTGCACCTGAAGGCTTACACATGTTACCTTCTTTCTTCCAACAAGTTATGATGGAACTATTTGCGGACCTGTCGTATAACGTATCAGTCTATTTAGATGATATAGTTATCTTTACAAAGACAGCACATGAACATGCTAAACTCGTTAAAGAAGTCTTAAAGCGACTTAATCATGCTAAACTTAAGATTAACGAAGACAAGTGTTCTTTTGCTAAAGATACTATACACTTACTTGGCTACAAAGTATCTGCAGCAGGGGTAGAAATTGATCCTGGCAAGAAACAGTTTCTGTTGGATTTATCAACACCAATTACTGGAAGAGATGTGAACTCTGTGTGTGGGTTTGTTAACTTCTTCTCGGATTCGGTGCCGCATCTTTCTCATTACTTAAAGCCTTTCAGTCACCTACGGCTGCACAAAGGACCTTGGGAAAGCTTTGGACTAAAGAATGTGATGATGCATTTAAACTAGTCAAAAGTAAAGTAATGGACGCACCCATCATGCAGTACCCTGTGGATGGTGTCCCATTCCAAGTAGCAACCGACGCTTCAGATCGAGCGGTAGGTCGAGTGCTTTACCAAACGATAAATGGTAAACCGCGCTACATACAATTCTTTAGCAAGAGTTATAATAAGAGTCAACGGAATTACCCTACCGTTAAACAAGAGCTCCTTGCTATAGTTACTGCGCTAAGACAGTTTAAAGACTACCTTTATGGAAGTTACTTTACTGTCGCCTGTGATCAAAAGTCTTTAACATACTTAAAAGATATGAACCCTGATTCACAGTTGGTGAGCCGCTGGCATGACATTATTGCCAAGTTCGCTTTTAATATAACACACATACCAGGAATACATAATCATCTTCCTGACATGCTCTCTCGACTTGTGCCCGATTACCAGAAAACAGTCAAGGAGTTATTAGCAACCGATTGGATGCTAAATAAAAAATGGTTTAACCTCGCTCAATCACGATGGGGTCCATTTACTGTTGATATGTTCGCCGCAGAACATAACAAACAGGTTTCTGAATATAGGTCGTTGACTCATCCTAAAGGTGATGCATTTCAGCTTGACTTATCAAAGCATAATGCGTGGGTTAACCCACCTTGTCAACTTATCGCACAGTTGTTAAATTATGTTAATATTACTAAATCTACCATTACGCTGTGTTGTCCCTTACGTAACTCCGACCCATGGATACGTGATTTAATTAATATGATTCAAGACGAACCTATTTATGTCGACCGTGAAATCGACACGTTCTTGTATCAGGGATCCTATTCTATTAAGAAGACACCTTGGAAACACACCATTGTTTGTCGCATCGGTCCTGCAGGTACCACTAAGTGGAGACCCTCAACCGAATTCTAAGCTAAACTAGAGGAGTCTAAAGATTTTGAACAACAGCTCAAGACTCGTACAACACATGCACCCAACAAGATTGCAGTCGAGGTAATGCCGATTGAAACGGCATTAGATCGTAAAAAAAACATGGAACTAGCTAAGGCCATGGATCAAAGACTCAAAACTCTAAGAGAACCTGAAGCTCGCACTCAACTGCTTAAAGCGCTGCTTAAAGAACAGCCAGGAGTTGCGAAACAACTGAAGAAGATACTTCAACAATCCAATGTTGTCAATTATGTATCTCAGGACTCTACCCCTCCTGATACTGAGGTTGCCCTTTCCAACAGGACTATGGTTCATCCAGCCAGCGTTACGCAGAATCTGACTGACTTAGAGGAGCTCGAAAGTAGAGTTAAAATTATACATAATTTAGCGCATCGAGCATATGAGCATACTTATAAAATGGCTATGTAAACTTCGATGGAAATTACTAGGTTTCAAACTATAATAAACTAAAATACAATTTAGTCAGTTAGGATTTAGCAGTGGTAGCTTGTGTAAGAATGATCGGGACTGCCTCTGTTAAGAGCCTAAATATCCTCGATCACACAGGGCGTACCTCTAGCTGTTCTTTATTGAATAATTTTCACTAGAAGTACTAAGTGTTCATGACCACTTGCCTAATTTGTAAATAGACATAATAACGTAAGTCACGTTAATATATTAGCTGATATAAATAAAGTTCCATCTGAAGAAAAGTTAAAAAGAAAAAAGACTTATTGGATTTTGGAGATTGGCGGGAGGACCAAAATCTATAAGTAGTAGTTCGGAGATTATAAAATTTAGTTTATAATATCCTACATCTACTAATGTCTCAAATAGGTTCAAGTAGATGAGTCATACCAAATACTCAGGCTATTGGAGCCATCAAAGTGGATTTAGAACACTTTGGAAATATTGGAAAAAGAGCTTGTACTAAATTATTTAAAATACAAATAAAACCAATGTATTATCTCAATTGATCTTGATATTTTAGACTGACCGGAGGCCGTATTTCTACAGAAATAACAAAAGGTCCTATCGTCTTAGAAGAGAGTTCGGTAACGTTGGCGTTTCGATTTATAATGTTAACGTAATCGCCAACTTTGAACTGAACAATGTTCTTAGTGTTATTCCATCGGTCATACGCTTTAAGTAGGACGCGATTCTTGTGCTCGATTAAACAGGGTAAACAACGTTCTGCGTATGCTCGATCTTTTGTAGCCACGGGATAACGTGTTTCTCGGGCGCAGTTTTATCAAACGTTGCTTGTAATTCACTATAGCGGCCAAAGAAATAGTGAAACGGGAGTGTTCCAGTTTGACGATTCATGCAGTTATTCACTTAAGTCTGAACCCATTTCAAATGATAAGGCCTCCGGTCAGTCTAAAATATCAAGATCAATTGAGATAATACATTGGTTTTATTTGTATTTTAAATATTTTAGTACAAGCTCTTTTTTCCAATATTTCCAAAGTGTTCTAAATCCAC
>LUCW03000166.1:0-7500 GCA_001586965.3 Sphaeroforma sirkka
ATTCAATGTATATGTATTTGTATTTGTAATCATATATATAAATATATACATGCATGTGTATATATATATATGCGGCTTATAAAATTATATGTGTACTACGATGAGGTCTTAAAAGTCCAATTCACATCTGCATGATATTAATCGACAGTAGTCGGTAGATACGCGTGTTTGAGATACATTCGGAGAATATCATACCTTGTTGGACAATCTCATCTTGAATTCAACGAATTCGGGGTACGGTATGTTTGGCATCTTTGCGATTATGATATGACGCTTTATAAAATTGACTACTTCAACTACCTACAGCACCCTTTGTAGAGCACAGTTTATTTCGGATGAACTTCAGATGTTATTTGCGATTGCTGGTTTTCATACATAGATGTATACATGTACATATATATGTATATATAAATATAAATATATATATATATATATATATATATATATATATGTATATATATATATATATATATATATATTATACTTATATGTATTTATACATTATATATATATATATATATATATATATATATATATAATATAATATATGTAAATTTACATATCAACTTGTTGCCTCCAAACTCAAAGTGATAAATCAGAATGATAGCGCAGGCTCATTCATGTGGAAGTGCGATCTCCTATACTTGCAGGTGTGATTTAGTTGTTCTGGTGCTTTTTACTAAAGACGACAGCTTGCTTCACACCATAGCCACAAGCCAACGATGTGACCCGTAGACTATTGCCTGTAGAGATTTATTATTTTATTTAGGCACCGTAAATGGAGCATTTCAGTATGCTGCAGATATTTATTTATTTATTTATTTATTTATTTGGGTATTTCCTGCAATCGAGAGGGGCTATGGTATTTTAACTTCATTCGATTTTTTTTTCCATTTTAATATTTGAAGAAGGTTTGTGCTTTTTTATGATTTCAAAAGTAAAGATACCGAACTGCTTGTGTCCATCCGACTTAAATATACTGCTTATGTAATACTGATGTTATTTTTACATATTTCAGACTTCAGGCTATCACGGTAGAATATTATTAATTATTTACTTTTATAAAAAAAACAAAACCCATAGCCTCCGACAGAACAATAGTATTGGAAAATTTAATTAGAACAAGTAGTGGCTTGGGTCACTGGGTGCCAGGTGGTGCGCAAGGCATCGAACTCTTTCCGCAGGTTCAAAAGGCGGATATTGGGCACCGTGTGGGGTATTAACGTGCTGGTAATCTCGTGCCTGGCATGTTAGTCAATAGTACAAGCAGGTATTAACCATGCGTCACGTTCAGACGATTAGAAGTTCGTACATTCCTTGTTTGAATCCTGTATGGCGATATGAGCAGATTGATAGCGGAATGATTCACCGGAGACTTGAATGTACATATTTCAAATTGTTATGTTGTCAGGAATTGAAGGGTTATTCCTCATTGACTATAAACCAGGTAACTACTATGAGAAAAAATTAATGACTTCCTATACCATAGCCCTCTAAATTAAATATACAGATCATTCCGATTACAGGGCTCGTGTAGATTTCTATACAAACGATACAGCTCCGCGTGCGCGTGGCAGGACGATAATATATATTATAGAGACGGTCGCAGTCACGGGGAGCACCGTGAGGGATATTCAAGGTATCTGGCGCCTTTTGTTGATAACCGTGTGTATTTATGTACGCGCGAAGATTCAAAGGAAGGTATAGGTATAGGTATTTCTTTATAAATTATCTATATATATATATAAATATATATATATATATATATATATATATATATATATATATATATATATATATATATATAATATATATATATATATATATATATACATATATATATATATATATATATATATATATATATTATATATATATATATATATATGCATATATACATATATGCATACATATATATATTACATATATATATGTATATATATATATATATTATATATTATATATATATATATATATATATATAATATATTAATATATATATATAATAATAATATGTATATATATATATATGTATATACATATATATATATATATATATATATATATATATAAATATAATTATGGGATTATATGTGAAACCCTCCTGTTGACTACTGATTAGTTGTTTTTTATGTACGCGAGAAGTTTTAAAGGGAGGTGTATGGGTGTTCATGTATATATGTAATAGCATCCAATATTATGTATTGATGATGATGATGATGCGTGTGTATGTATATATGTATGTATATATTATATACATATATATATATATATATATATATATATATAATATATATATATATATGTATGTATGTATGTATGCATAATAACATATGTATATGTATGTATATATATATGTATAATCAACATATGTATGACAATATGTATACATACACATGCATACATGCATGCATATATATATATATATGTATATACATATATATATATATTATATACATATATATATATTTATTTTATTCATATATATATATATATATATATATAATATATACATATATATATATATTATATACATATATGATATTATATGTGTGTGTGTGCGTATGTGTGCGTGTGTGTGTGTGTGTGTGTATGTATTTATGTATGCATATATGTATATTTTATATTTAAATATATTTGTTATTGTGATGTGTGTGTGTGTGTGTGTATGTATGTGTGCGTGTGTGTGTGTGTGTGTGTATGTATTTATGTATGTATATATGTATATTTATATTTAAATATTTGTGTGTGTGTGTGTGTGTGTGTGTATTGAAGTTATGATGTCATAGTAGAAAACTAAACATGCTGGCAAGGAAGATGAAATGAAATATGATGTGAAAGCGTCTAAATTAATAGAGAACTTTGTACTGTTTCTGAGAGTTGTTCAATTTGGCGCCGATTGAGTCACTGTCCGTGAACCATTTTGTATATTGAAGTATGGCTCAATATCACCGGTTACTATAGCAACCACCCGCCGACTTCATTAAGTTATCACTTAAGAACTCTTTTTGTGCGTCATCACCAGTCTCTATTTGGCAATATCATATGCTGCCGTTGGCAGTGTTTGGTAAACAGTTCTCCTTTTGGCTGGTCATAGCACACCAATCTGACTAACTTCAGAAGCACCAGCCACCTTAGTTGAGCCATACCATTGCGCAGTAGTATCCATTTTAAGAGCTTTTTAGCATAGGTTCGCAGAAGCACTAGCCACTATAGTTAGAACCATACCATTACGCAGTAGTGTTCATTTTGAGCTTTTCAGCATAGGTTCACCCGCCTCTTGATGGCAATAGGATGTGTAGTTGTTTATAATTTGGTTATTGAAATGTTCGTGGTTGGTTCTTTCCTTTCCTTGTGACATGAGAAATACGTGTACTACCAGATCTGGCACGACCCCAATACCTGCAACAGCAAATCACCAGAGCGTCGCTGTGTTTTGAGACTGAGATGACAGTTCGTGAAACCATACCAATCAGTGCTGGAATTTAGTAAGTAGCGAGTACCAAAGTCCGGCATCGAGACCAAAAACACTAGTTAGCACTGGTATAATAAAACCAATGGAATCAATAGAAGTTGTAGTTTGGATGTTCAATTGGCATAAATCTCCCATTCTAGTCTTCGTATAGAACTCAATACGCGACCGTCTATCAACTATCACACTGTTTACAGCCTACCAATCACAGAGGCAGATTCAGACCCACGTGTGCCATAAGTCCCAACTATCCTAAACCGTGCGAAGCTAGCTGAAAATCGCAGATATAAATGCGTGTTCTGAGTTATGGAAGGCCATCGATTGCTTCACATGTCGAATGATAGTCCGTGCTTGTATAGAGTAACCGTCCAATTCAGGAGACACTAATGTTGCAACTGCACAGACAACGCGCTCGTGTATGCGGCTAAGTATGTGTACGGTTTCATTGCAATGTTACAGCATTCATGAAGTTTATCTACATGCTTAAGCGACTTCTCACTATCGGCGTCACACGTCAAGTGTTGTACCAATCTGGTCCATAGACTAGCTCAGGCGCAATACACCGACAATCATTGCAGCCTCTTAAGAACCTCCGCACCGATGTCTGCACGAGCGATCTATAAAAGAGGATAGGAAGAATAGAACAAGGTGAAACTACTAGCTTATGATAGACAAGACATATGTTTTGAGTGGATGCAGGTCGCAAAATAGCAGAGCCTCGGAACTGGTTGGAACCCTCGTGTGTAAGGGGCATGTATGTACGCCTACAACATGCAAAGTGTTTATGGGCTCTTGATTAGAAGGATTCAGAGATGTCTTGATGCGATAACTATTGCCCAAGACTGCATCAACTACAAGACCAATCGTGTATATCGTGGAGTACGATGTACGACAAGACGGGCCCAACCAAGACGAGCTCAACCACGTACGTTGTCACGCCATAAAGTATTTTACCTAACCAGTTGTGGATAGTTTATATCCCTGAAGCCCTTACAATACACAACTATGGGCAAGATGCGACACACCATCTATACTGGCAAACTACAAAACCGTTTCAGCTGGTAATTTAACGCCTACAGGAACATACTCCAACACAGGAGATGTCGCGAAATATATGCAATGTCACGCATGCACAATTATTACACGCCCTTTACACTCCTCAAAGTGTACTCTCCATACAGACCTCCGCGTGTGTCGCAATGTCTCCTTAAGATTGCCTCGCCGACATTCTCCCAGCTCGAGAGATTAAATCTGATCCGATCTTTTTACACTAGACGTGTGCCCCAAACGTGGACAAAGCAACACACGCCTTAGTCAACGCCTACATATTCGTCACACTACACACTCACCTTGAACTCCTCGCGCGTGGCCATGTCTCGAAGGGTTACTATGCCGGCTTCCAGCTCATCTCCGCCTATGATAGCGGCGTAGGGGATACTCTCCACTTCACATTTTTGGAACTGGTTCAACATTTTCGGGTTTGCCTTGTAGATGGTTTCTGACTTGACACCGGCGTCCCACAACTCAGCGAGAAGTTTCATACGTGGCTTTAAGAAGTCTTTCTGGCCACTTACTACCAAGACCTAGTACAATTCGTGAACAGGACAAAGAAAACTTGGTTTAGTCGATAAACTCGTTTTAAGATAATAGTATATAGACTTTGAGGATGGATAAAACCGATATCAACAGATGAGATTAAACATGCATTCTTCATTGACTTGCTGGGGTAATGTTTGTTTATGGAGCCGGTGCGGAGACATAATGTGATACTATTGGACGAAAGATATCGGTTGAGTACAGTGCCACGGTTGAACTCTATAGTGAGCCTTGTGTGATACCTGTTAGGAAAATGAAGTACAAGGAACCGATACATCTCAGTTCATATGGCCGCGGTTCGCACTGTCAATAAGCTGGGCAGACATACAGCGTCTTCAACCCGATAGAATAGATAGCACACCAAAAATCAGTCAGACGTAATACGCTTCTGAAAAATTCCAAAAAAAAAAAATATTATTCTGTACGAGCCTACATGTGTATAAGGATACCATCCAGTTCAGGCTCGCGCTCAGACAACTATACGTACACATATGCATATGCATATTATACTTACACATATACATATACAGAATATACATACACATATACATATACAGAATATACATACACGTATACATATACAAATTATACATACACATACATATACGTACGTACAGTATTCAAAAACCCTCCATCTCCGACACACCTGAGTCTCAGTGGTGCGCTGCTTGTTGGGGTTGTTCTTCGCCTTCTCGGCCAGAACCGCGAATATACGCTCCACTCCAATGCTAATGCCCACACACGGGACTTGCTTGCCCTTCGGGTCAAACATACCTACAAGACCATCGTAGCGACCTCCACCGGCGATCGAACCTACTTGTCCTTCCACTACTACCGCCTCGTAGATGACACCTGCAACCCGATCCAAAACAAATGAATGTGACTATTCTTGTGGACGAGCATGACATCTGCGTACTCATCCAATACGCACGGGCGTGACTGACTTTGTGTATGTGTATGGCAGTTGCAACCCCATCCAATTACGCATGAGTGTGTCCATTTTTGTGTACGCATATGACATATTCATGTGCATCCCATACACACAAGCGTAACTGACTTTGTGTATGTATATGGCATATGCATACCCACCCAATACGAACGAGTGTGGTTAGAGAATGACTGACTCTTGTGTGAATCATACAAGTGTGCCTATCTTTGTGTGTGAATCATACGAGTGTGCCTATCTTTGTGAATCATACGAATGTGCCTATCTTTGTGTGTGAATTATACGAGTATGCCTATCTTTGTGTGAAAATCATACAAGTACGCCTATCTTTGTGTGAGAATCAACGAGTGTGCCTATCTTTGTGTGTGAATCATACGAGTGTGCCTATCTTTGTGTGAGAATCATACGAGTGTGCCTATCTTTGTGTGGAAATCATACGAGTGTGCCTATCTTTATGTGAGATTCATACTAGTGTGCCTATCTTTGTATATGTATACATCTGCACAGTCATCCAAAATATCCGGATAAGACTATCTTGTGTGTGACAGCGCACGAGTGTGAACTCGTTGTGTCTTTATTTGGCAACTGTACACCCACCAAAACACACGAGTATGACTAGCGCTGTATACGATAACGTACGTACATGATTGTCGCTGTGTTTGTATACAACATGTGCACATCCACCCACAATGTACGAGTGTGACTAACTATGTCATGACGCGTCCGTACGAGTGTTCCTGTCACTTGTGTCCGTATATGACAACTGCACACCCACCCACAACGTCCGCATAGTACCGTGTTTGGTAAAATCGTTTTGCAGCCAGCAAACAACAGGACGCACATGAGCAAGTAAGCAAGAAGCCGCTTACACGCAGTAGCATACCTGTGTAGTAATCCAGTCCACGGGCCAGAGACATGTCTAATTGGATGTGGTCGAGCACACCGTAGAGCTCCAGGTATTCACAGAACGTTTCCATATCTTTTAATCCTTCCATGGCCCGAGCGTTGTTTTTCAAGGACGTCTCGCGTAGTTCTTTGATGAGCGCAAAGTTTTCCTACGGAGACATAACAGGCGATGTAAATATCAAACTACACTACCTCGTAGATAGAGCACATACCCAACAAAGCACAAACGGCCCTTTCTCTGGCAGGCAATACGGATTATGCGAAGAGGCACTTTAGATACCACATACAGTACCAGTGCACACTCACGGCACACTAAACCGTTCTTAAACGTAGAATAGTCACCCGATCTACACGTAGACACGCACCTGTCCGCGTCCCTTCATCTTGACAAATGGCTCGATCAAATCAGCATTCTCTTCGGGCAGACCCTTCTCTTCTACCATTTCTTTCTTCACATCCGCCCAGGACATCTTGTCTAGCTTATCCACAGCTGAGCAAATCGGCCTTGTAATGCATGTAGAGCGAACAGATTGTTAGGTGAAGGCGAGAAGCCGCTATGCCATGAAGAAGCTATTTGATT
>LUCW03000166.1:17500-30150 GCA_001586965.3 Sphaeroforma sirkka
ACATATATGCATGCATGTATATATATATATACATATCATATTATATATATATATATATATATATATATTATATATATATATATATATATGTATGTATGTATGTATGTACGTACATGTATATGTATATATATATATATTGTGTGTTTTGTGTGTATTCATGTGTTGTGTGTAGCCACGTATGTATTTATATTTATATATATATATATAGTACTTACGTACGCATGTATACATATACACTATGTACGAAAGTAGATTTATATTATATATATATATGTACATAAATATATATATATACGTATATATTCATCTAGATGAAACCGTTCACATATATATATAGTTACGTATACATATATACTCATAATTACTTTTATGTATCAATTAGTATTTAATTGTTCTCGCTTGATGACAATATATAGAGAATGGCATATCTTTATATACACTAATGCGTCAAATTTGAACTCGCACAAACGCTACAATATATCTTCCCCATCGTTTTCTGGCCTTTGAGTGTGACTATCGTATATTTATCTGTCTCTGTGTATGTGTATTTTTTCTGTATATGAACGTCGATCAACTATATCAAGATATACAGCATAGGTGCTCTCTCATTATCGCTGCTCTTCACCACCTTTAGTACCGAACCTTAGCTCAAGAAGCAGCGAACAAGGGATATTCGCTTCCCTTGGTAATCAACACACACGGGTGGATCAAAGGGATCGGACTCGAGCTCGTATTCCGTGTAGTTGCCGCCAGCAACCCCACGCACGTAGTACAATTTGCATTCGAAAGTAACGGCCCCAGCGCTATAGCTATGCCGCTGTTTACAAATTCGATGCTGAAGGATGCATTTAAGCAGCTCATGTCTTTGGATTGTTATGCCGATCCATCTCCGCGTGATATTCTAGACGGCACTTTCCCACAGTCCGCAAATCTACAACTTATCCACCCACAGTTAGATGTATCATCAGAATACACCAGCAATAGTACGGCTGAGAGTATGGCGAGCGAACATGCACTGACTGTACTTGCCCCCTGTTCTTTCCGTACTCCTATAAGGTGCGTATCTGTTCCGAGTATTTTGCGTGTGCTTGAATAATTTTAGGCTACAAACACTGTGCAAGACTATACGCAAATTGACGGCTTTGAAAAGTTGATATACATACGGGGCAATTTTTAGTTGTCCATTGATATGTATGTGTAAAATTTCTAATGTAATGCGAATGTGTGAGTATATGTAGGTGGCCGTTTGAGACCATATACTTCTGTAGAACTATCTATATTCTTAACTCAGTTTTGCCACACATGACGATTATAATGCAAACTATACGAACACATCAGTGCCTCCTCGTCTGCATCTGTGTCGTTAACTTAAGAAGAGGCGACTCTTGCAGAACCTCACGTATACTCTTATCACACCTGTCATCCACAGCGCGAAATACAGGAATACCGATTTACGGATGCTATCCATGAGAAAATATTTCGCACGACTCGGAGTCACATATGAAGTCCCTATATCACGATTGTGTATATCCGTACTGAACGAGGAAGTACAGCCTGAGAATATGTTGTTTGCTATCAACGGGTGTCTGGTGGGCTTGATCTCAAGCATCGGTGAAAACTCGGTGTGCGAAGGTTTAGGTAAGGTTGCGTGCGTGTACTGCTGAAAATATAATCAAAGTAGCGATGTTGATAGCGTTCATATCCTGGTAAACCGATCTAATGCTTAGCCAAGAGTACATCAGCGCTGTATGACTTGTCAGGTAGCCTCTAGCTTCAGCATCTCTCACCAAGACCATCCTATCGTATGTGTATCGCTTGTTCAAATCGCGTCTAAGCGTAATTCTGTGGCTGATCTGGGAATGCTATTGGCCGTGCGTCCGCGTGTTAGCGTCGAGTAGCGCTCAATTCTGGAACACCCTGGGTATTAAAGATATTTTGGTTAATTGAAATTTCTCGATCAACTTTGACTCAATGTATTCGAAAGCAAGACTCGCAATAATGACTCAATTATTGCGGAGATGAACATTAACTTACCTTTTCCGTGTACACCATGGCCTTATGCGTTTCCCTGCTGTTAGGTATCGTGAAAGGTGTGGATATGGAACAACTGAGATTGCATATCTACACATCGGTGGCCGAGAGTCAATTAAAACTCGTCAATAGAATCGTGAGGGGGCCGTTGAATATGGCCGATGGGTTCTCTGAGCTATTCGCCAGTAAAGTAAGATTTTGCAGCTTCGTTATTATAAGCTTTCTAAACATATGTCGAACGATAATATTTTTATCATACTGTACCAAGCTTTTAGCTGTCATGGATTATGGCTATCAACTGGTGATACCTCCCCCTTGCACTGGTTTGCACCACTTACAGTGCACTCTTGAATTTTTATCGCCATTTCCATTTTTACGAATAAATCATACCTCATACCCTTGTGCGTTTTTACAAGGGCATCGTATTCCTATTTTCTCCATCATATTTGTATTCCCATTTATTCCATCATATTTGTATTCCCATTTACCCCATCATATTTGTATTCCCATTTATTCCATCACATTTGTATTCCCATTTATTCCTCATATTTGTGTTTTCATTAATTCAATCATATTTGTATTCCATTTTTTCATCATATTTATATTCCCATTTATTCCATCATATTTGTGAGTTTCTTTGACGACTGTGCTAACCAAGCTTTACAAGTGTCAGGTATAGATCGTTGAAATTGTTTTACTCTATTTTTCCAGATACCAGGAACTGTGCAACCTTACAAAATGTCTACAGCCACCACCAAGGCCTTGGGATCAGCACTACGCAAATCTCGTGCGAATTTGGTCAGGCGCAAGAATATGAAATCGTAGCTGATTTTCTATTCTTTATATCGCTGGTATTTATAAAACAACTTTACCATTAGCACGTAGCTGATATCCATTTCTTTTGAACATAGCCTTGTGCAACGAGTTATAACCCTCGTCAATATTTTAAATCTGAACCATAGTCTCCCAAACACTCCAATTTCTAAAGGCTATGTTTGAACAGTAGTTTATTTTATCACTATAGCTTTAGCTATATACGTCCTATGATATCTTTATTTTAAAATGGAAGAGGGAAATGTTCAGAACGTTCTAAAAATGTCCCTTTAAAAAGTGTATTTGTAGATCTAAATTTAAGGGAAAGCCCCAAAACAAAAATGTCCCATGAATGCTATATATCTGGTCTTTTGACCCCTCAACAGAGAAAACAGAAGGTAAAAACATTTCCGACATAAGTTTGATATTCTATTTTATATATATTTTTAACAAAAAACGAAATGATGCGTTTCTTTGGTTTCAAAATGTGAAACGCAGATAAGACTGGACCAAAATATCCCTTGGTTGTCTTAATGTATAACTATGGTAAGACTGGAATTGAAATTTACCAACAGCTCTGTTGTACAGATAAGTGTCCATGGGGTTATAAGCATGTTTCAGTACTTAAGTTCTGCGTATATTCTACTACCTGTTTCAAATGTACAATTGCACAGTTTGGGAACTGTATAGCTGATCATTGTGCGATAGGCGCATGCTGGAAAGCATATCCTGTTACAACTTCGATAAGAAGTCTCCCGAAAACATGATGTCTGCTACACCTTTCAAAACGCAAACCGGCATTAAGTGAAATCTAGGCAGAGCTGCAGTTTAATATCTAAAACATGGCGCATCTTCATATGACCAGCTACATGCAAACTGGCACAACTGATTCGTTGTCAAAATATGACAGCAGGGAAAATGTGACACTGAATCTGGTTCTGACTCTCAAAGCGAAGTCACCGAACACGCTGTGTTGTACCATGTGGAAGGCTGTAATCAGGCTGTGGAAGAAGCGTTGTTTCCTGATAGTAGAACTGATTCACAGTTAAGCTATGATATCAGAGACAGTGATAACTTGAGTCTGATTCTGACTTTGAATACAAATGGCGGTGTGCGATCATGACCTTGAATCTGGTCTTGACTCTAAATAAGATAGCGGTGTGCAATCACGATGCGCTGTACTATTGTACCAGTGCAATTCAGGGAATAGAAATACTAAGTGTTCATGACCACATGCCTAATTTGTAGATAGACATAATAACGTAAGTCACGTTAATACATTAGCTGATATAAATAGAGTTCCATCTGAAGAAAAGTTAAAAAAAGAAAAAGACTTATTGGATTTTGGAGATTGGCGGGAGGACCAAAATCTTTAAGTAGTAGTTCGGAGATTATAAAATTTAGTTTATCATATCCTACATCTACTAATGTCTCAAATAGGTCCAAGTAGATGAGTCATACCAAATACTCAGGCTATTGGAGCCATCAAAGTGAATTTAGGACACTTTGGAAATATTGGAAAAAGAGCTTGTATTAAATTATTTAAAATACAAATAAAAACCAATGTATTATCTCAATTGATCTTGGTATCTTAGACTGACCGGAGGCCGTATACATTTGCACAAATGAAACTTGTCGAATTCTAGACAGGTATCTTTCATATGGCTATTTATATGTTTTGTAGAGTCTAGCAGCCGCCAATGTGACAGTTCCGATTCAGAGTCGGGGTTGAGCCCTGAGAAATACGACTATCCATACAGGAGCTGGTCGCCGCCTACATAATCCTCTGGAACCGTCGAGGTATCTTATATTTCACGGGAACACCAACTCGTGTAGAACGTGCGAGTCCTACTGCCTAAAACGAGTCCGAGATGTAAGAAAGACTACGTTCCTTCACTCTTATGTCATCCAAAGGTTCAGCGCTTGAAATCCTGTCCTTGCTCCGCCTCCGTGGCAATGAGTTCACAATTCATAACCGTTGTGTAGACATGTGGTACAGCTGTACATACACGATTGATTTGAATATACAAAGAATTGAAAGAATGTAAAAATGTTGTTCGTGCTTGATTGGTATCACATTCTACACTTGAAACTGTGTGTGTATCTGGAACAGTAGTACATGTACGATTGATAATATTCATACATTCTGATTCTTTACTTGATTTAGCAATTGAACCCAATATGTACAACAGCGGGTAATTCTGAAAAGTTGGATTCAAATGGGGTAGCGTTTACTGATTCTAGAGGAAGTACTCTAAATGTACATGGCCTACATGGGAAAGTCACTAAATGTACATACATATTTACTGTTACATTTTCTAATTGCCCAATTAAATCGCTAAATGTGATATCCAATTCCTTTCTCAAGCTTTTCAAACAAAGAATTGTATATATATATATATATATATATATATATATATATAAATACAAATATATATATATATATATATATATATATATATATATATATATATATATATATATATATATATATATATATATGTATATAATATGTATATATATGTACATAAATACAAAATACATATATATATATATATATATATATATATATATATATACATACATATATACATATTATATAATATGCATGCATGCATACATGTATGTTATGTATGTATGTATTATACATTATTATTATATATATATATATATATATATATATTATTATATATATATAATATTGTTATTATATATATTATATATATATTATATATATTATATACATATTAATATATATATATAATAATATATATATATATATATATATATATATATTATATATATATATATATTATATATATATATATACATATATATATATATATATAAATATATAAAAAATGTATATATAAAAATGCATATGTATGTATATTTGTATATGTATATATATATATATATATATATATATATATATATATATATATATGTAGAAATACGGCCTCCGGTCAGTCTAAAATATCAAGATCAATTGAGATAATACATTGGTTTTATTTGTATTTTAAATAATTTAGTACAAGCTTTTTTTTCCAATATTACCAAAGTGTTCTGAATTCACTTTGATGGCTCCAATAGCCTGAGTATTTGGTATGACTCATCTACTTGGACCTATATTAGTAGATGTAGGATATTATAAACTAAATTTTATAATCTCCGAACTCCTACTTATAGATTTTGGTCCTCCCGCCAATCTCCAAAATCCAATAAGTCTTTTTTTTTTTTTTTTTAACTTTTCTTCAGATGGAACTTTATTTATATCAGTTAATGTATTAACGTGACTTACGTTATTATGTCTATTTACAAATTAGGCAAGTGGTCATGAACACTTAGTACTTCTAGTGAAAATTATTCAATAAAGAACAGCTAGAGGTACGCCCTGTGTGATCGAGGATATTTAGGCTCTTAACAAGAGGCAGTCCCGATCATTCTTACACAAGCTACCACTGCTAAATCCTAACTGACTAAATTGTATTTTAGTTTAATATAGTTTGCAACCTAGTAATTTTCCATCGAAATTTACATATTTTTCAGTTATTTAGTAGTTACAGAGTGTACTGCTTCTAGACTGTCTGACATCGATTTACTATCCAGCAAATACTATGGCTAAGGGTACTTCTAAAGGCAAGGGAGCCGCTAGCTCTAAGCCTGCTAAACCTGCCGAGGTTCCTGAGGTCCCTGTGGAAACACCTAGCCTGTCTGGAGTTGAGCCTGCCGAGGAAACTGTTGGGGAAGCAAATTCTGAGGTTGGTACAGAGGATTATTCTGAGGATGACTCGTCGGATCCTAAAGCCTTGGAAGAAGAGGTATCTACTACCGCGGAAAGGCTCGCCAGCGTCCGTGTATCACCTAGGAGTGAAGCTCAGGACCCCAGCTTGCCCCCTGACCACGTGCCGTCAAATATTGGGGATAAACGTCGAAAGGCTGGAAAATTCGTGGATACGAATGTCGGGGGGCATTATAACTCCACATCTAAAGGACACTCCAGCACAAATCCGGAGTGAAAGGAAGTATTGGACCTGTCCGAAAATTTCGGTTTCGCCATCGATGGAGAAGCCATTCCATTCAGCTCAAATCTTGGGGCCGAAGCTGAGGACGCCATAACTCGACAACGAGTGGTTGGATCCTCTCAATCTCGACGCCAATTGAACCGCACTGAAGCGCTCTTGAAGGAGCTAGCGGCAGCAGCAGTTGTGGACCCCTCTATCGTGGCCCACTTGGCTGATATTCTTCCTATACCGAAGAAGAAGAAAAATTCGGGCCCAGTTTCGAACCCGAGACCTACTGGTTTACCAGCCAGTATGTTTACTACTAAGCCAGTTACCACTGGCGAGAGAAAATATTTCAAAATTTAATCTCTATAGCTCTGATGCTACCATCGACCATCCTCTTGACAAACCTAACCCTGTCAGAGGATATGATCGTATGGAACTCGATGAGGCTTACCATCCTCGTAATATCGACCCTCATTTGCCAACTAACCCTGGTAATCACGATTTTGGCAATCGCTACACCAGTACCTCGTTAGAGAGTTCCCGCTCTAATCCTGAGGATGAGGAAGTGAGAAGTGCTCTAGCTCATATGACACATATGAATACTCGGATGGGTGGTCGTACCTATACTGGCGAATATTTATTAATTTGTCAGATGATGGAGACTCTGGGAGCTAACCTCTTTAAGAAAGTCAATGATGACATCATCGCCTATGGTGATTTGCGATCTATGCCTTGGTCTGTCTTTGAGAAGATAGTTCACAAGCATACCAATTACTCTACTAGAGTACTTAGTACCACGAGCTACACCCAGCCCACTAAGCGAAACGCAGTAGAGACTAATACTGCGCGTAGTACTAAGAAACCTCGCACTACTACTAGAGGGGTACTGGCTCTACTTCTACCGAACCGAAAGGTAAAAAAGAAGGTGAGAGCGCCTTGCAAGAAGTGTGGTTACAACCTCACAAAACGTAATGGCAAGTGGAATGGTAGACACGACCCTGTTAAGTGTGCACCAGGCAAGCCAGATTTTGGACACTATATGAAAGAGTGTGCTACTTGCAAGGGTACTAACGGTTGGCACAAAGAGGATTGCAAGGACTTACCGGACGTCCAGTTACCGGTACCATATGTGTGCACTAGAGCAAGATTATGAGAAAATGTTCAATAAAATCCATACCAAATGAGATGAACGTATCTTTCAAGCAGTTTTCGTAAATGGAGAAAAAAAGTTATGGCACTATTTGATCCAGGGGCTGAAGTCTCTGCTATTCACGCCGAGTAGCCTCAATACAGATATGGCTGTCCATAACGAAACAACTGATTTAATTTTGGGAAATGGAAAAGTTACTACTATGCGAACAAGCCATTGATAATATTTGATCCAGGGGCTGACTATGCATGGCACATAATGCTTGTCAAAGATAGAACAAGCCAAAGCACATAAAGATAGAAGTGAAGACTCACCAAATCGTTACTGACATGTCTCAGAAATACGATTTAATTATAGGTATGACTGATCTTCTCAGTTTAGGTATAACACTCACTGGTCTGCCTAATGGGCTAGACCCGAATAAAGATCAGTCAGATGATAATATGTTAAAGATACCTAAACCTCCGGAAGGTGAAGCAAAGGATATGATTCCGCACTTCACCGATATAATTATGGACTTAATTATACAAAACAGGAAGATTGCAATAACTGACTGGTGTATGTTTAAGTTCTCTAATGGGTACGTTAGACTTGACTTAACAAACGTCGACTTCTCTAAGTTGAAGTGTCCTTCACATAACTACGTGAGTTGGAGCCACAAAGACGTTGTCAAAACCCAAATCGAAGATTGGTTAAAACAGGGTCTAATTGAAATCAATTATGATGCAACCCCAGTTAACTTAGCTCTCTTAGCGGTCGATCAATATAAATCTGATGGAACGTTTAGTAAAACAAGAGTAGTACTAGACCTGTCGCCAATCAACAAACTAATTCCGCAACATAGTTTTCCCTTACCTAAGATAAGCGAGATACTACGCAAAATGGAGGGTGCGACTATCTTTTCTAAGATAGACTTAAAAGCTGCATTCCATCAACTACAGATATATGAGCCTCATAGGAAATACTTTTCCTTTACTTGTCAAGGTAAGAAGTACCAGTTTAAAGGTGCACCTGAAGGCTTACACATGTTACCTTCTTTCTTCCAACAAGTTATGATGGAACTATTTGCGGACCTGTCGTATAACGTATCAGTCTATTTAGATGATATAGTTATCATTACAAAGACAGCACATGAACATGCTAAACTCGTTAAAGAAGTCTTAAAGCGACTTAATCATGCTAAACTTAAGATTAACGAAGACAAGTGTTCTTTTGCTAAAGATACTATACACTTATTTGGCTACAAAGTATCTGCAGCAGGGGTAGAAATTGATCCTGGCAAGAAACAGTTTTTGTTGGATTTATCAACACCAATTACTGGAAGAGATGTGAACTCTGTGTGTGGGTTTGTTAACTTCTTCTCGGATTCGGTACCGCATCTTTCTCATTACTTAAAGCATTTCAGTCACCTACGGCTGCACAAAGGACCTTTGGGAAAGCTTTGGACTAAAGAATGTGATGATGCATTTAAACTAGTCAAAAGTAAAGTAATGGACGCACCCATCATGCAGTACCCTGTGGATGGTGTCCCATTCCAAGTAGCAACCGACGCTTCAGATCGAGCGGTAGGTGGAGTGCTTTACCAAACGATAAATGGTAAACCGCGCTACATACAATTCTTTAGCAAGAGTTATAATAAGAGTCAACGGAATTACCCTACCGTTAAACAAGAGCTCCTTGCTATAGTTACTGCGCTAAGACAGTTTAAAGACTACCTTTATGGAAGTTACTTTACTGTCGCCTGTGATCAAAAGTCTTTAACATACTTAAAAGATATGAACCCTGATTCACAGTTGGTGAGCCGCTGGCATGACATTATTGCCAAGTTCGCTTTTAATATAACACACATACCAGGAATACATAATCATCTTCCTGACATGCTCTCTCGACTTGTGCCCGACTACCAGAAAACAGTCAAGGAGTTATTAGCAACCGATTGGATGCTAAATAAGAAATGGTTTAAGCTCGCTCAATCACGATGGGGTCCATTTACTGTTGATATGTTCGCCGCAGAACATAACAAACAGGTTTCTGAATATAGGTCGTTGACTCATCCTAAAGGTGATGCATTTCAGCTTGACTTATCAAAGCATAATGCGTGGGCTAACCCACCTTGTCAACTTATCGCACAGTTGTTAAATTATGTTAATATTACTAAATCTACCATTACGCTGTGTTGTCCCTTACGTAACTCCGACCCATGGATACGTGATTTAATTAATATGATTCAAGACGAACCTATTTATGCCGACCGTGAAACCGACACGTTCTTGTATCAGGGATCCTATTCTATTAAGAAGACACCTTGGAAACACACCATTGTTTTTGTCGCATCGGTCCTGCAGGTACCACTAAGTGGAAACCTCAACCGAATTCTTAGCTAAACTAGAGGAGTCTAAAGAGTTTAAACAAAAGCTCAAAACTCGTACAACACATGCACCCAACAAGATTGCAGTCGAGGTAATGCCGATTGAAACGGCATTAGATCGTAAAAACATGGAACTAGCTAAGGCCATGGATCAAAGACTCAAAACTCTAAGAGAACCTGAAGCTCGCACTCGACTACTTAAAGCGCTGCTTAAAGAACAGCCAGGAGTTGCGAAACAACTGAAGAAGATACTTCAACAATCCAATGTTGTCAATTATGTATCTCAGGACTCTACCCCTCCTGATACTGAGGTTGCCCTTTCCAACAGGACTATGGTTCATCCAGCCAGCGTTACGCAGAATCTGACTGACTTAGAGGAGCTCGAAAGTAGAGTTAAAATTATACATAATTTAACGCATCGAGCATATGAGCATACTTATAAAATGGCTATTCGTGCAGGGCTTGATCACCCGGCGCTGAAAGAAACCATACGTGAAGTATACCGACGCTGTACTGATTGTGAAAAGAACCAGATCAAGCGATACGATTGGGCACCCTAAAAAAAGTGTGACAGAAGACCAACCGATGCGCCGAGTCATAGTCGATTTGGTTAAACTCCCGCGATCCAAGCATACTGGCGATGTATATATCTGTCATTTCTTATGTGTGGCTTCGGGCTATAACTTGCTTTTATGCAATACCGAACAAACGTCCACAAACAGTGGCAGAATTATGCTATCACGTCTTCAATGACTTCGGTTTCCCCAAGTACTATGTTCTGATAACGGTAGTGAGTTTTGTACCGACGTAATGGAGGCACTTATACTCGTATCAGGCATGACCCATAGGCGTGGTGTTCCTTACAAACCTCAAACGCAGGGTGCAAATGAGACACGTCATAGAGAACTTAAGAAACTCTTGCGTACCGCACTAGACGACGTTGAGGATATGTGGCCTTATCATTTGAAATGGGTTCAGACTCAAATGAATAGCTGCATGAATCCTCAAACTGGAACACTCCCGTTTCACTATTTCTTTGGCCGCTATAGTGAATTACAAGCAACGTTTGATAAAACTGCGCCCGAGAAACACGTTACCCCGTGGCTACAAAAGATCGAGCATATGCAGAACGTTGTTTACCCCTGTTTACTCGAGCACAAGAATCGCATCCTACTTAAAGCGTATGACCGATGGAATAACACTAAGAACATTGTTCAGATCAAAGTCGGCGATTACGTTAACATTATAAATCGAAACGCCAACGTTACCGAACTCTTCTAAGACGATAGGACCTTTTGTTATTTCCTACCATGATGAGAAGAGTGATACTTACGAAGTGAATAACATTGATGGTACTAGCGCAACCAATCTAGGCACTCACCGTATCCCTACCTCCGAACTCTCATTCGCTCGCTCATTTGATTCTGATGTACCAGTTATGGAGTCACAAGTCAAAGATATAATTGACAAAACATCCGAAGACGGTTACACTTACTACAAGACCCGTTTCATGGATGGGACAGTAGCTTGGCTAACCTCCGATGCATTTCGTGAATCTCGCGACTTTCTTCGTATCTTTAATAAGAAATGGAATAAGCGTTTACATAAGAACACACGAGATAAACGAAAAGGGTTTCCTCAGGTGACTACAAACCCTGACGGATCTGAAATTCCCTATTTGCCACCTACTTCCTACGTGACTAAACTTTCTGATCTGCTTACCAACAGTGCAGAAAATTGTTCAAACTTACTTACTAATGAAGAACAGCCTTTGGCTATTACCTACCAAATAATAAACGTAAGGCGCCTACATCGGAAATGGTTACTGGACCAAATACTAAACGACATAGAGTACAACATGAGTCTTGAACTCGTACATATAGGCACATACTTACTCGATAAGTCATGACCGAAACCGTTTTACTTTGGGTTTTCGCTTTACCAACTAGATCGTATCTTAACGTACGTTCGTAGTTCTAAAAGCTACTGGGGGCTATGTAGAAATACGGCCTCCGGTCAGTCTAAAAATATCAAGATCAATTGAGATAATACATTGGTTTTATTTGTATTTTAAATAATTTAGTACAAGCTCTTTTTTCCAATATTTCCAAAGTGTTCTAAATTCACTTTGATGGCTCCAATAGCCTGAGTATTTGGTATGACTCATCTACTTGGACCTATTTGAGACATTAGTAGATGTAGGGATATTATAAAACTAAATTTTATAATCTCCGAACTACTACTTAAAGATTTTGGTCCGTGACTTTACGTTATTATG
>LUCW03000167.1:0-37924 GCA_001586965.3 Sphaeroforma sirkka
CACAAATATTTCAATCCGTATAGGTATGAACCAGAAGAGCCCAGATAGAAGGTTTCTTAGCCGTTGGCCAACGATATATAGACTAGATCGGTCACGCACTGCAAATATTTCAATCCGTATAGGTACGAACCAGAAGAGCCCAGATAGAAGGTTTCTAGCCGTTGGCCAACGATATATAGACTTGCCCGGTCACGCACTGCAAATATTTCAATCCGTATAGGTACGAACCAGAAGAGCCCAGATAGAAGGTTTCTTAGCCGTTGGCCAACGATATATAGACTAGATCGGTCACGCACTGCAAATATTTCAATCCGTATAGGTACGAACCAGAAGAGCCCAGATAGAAGGTTTCTTAGCCGTTGGCCAACGATATATAGACTAGATCGGTCACGCACTGCAAATATTTCAATCCGTATAGGTACGAACCAGAAGAGCCCAGATAGAAGGTTTCTTAGCCGTTGGCCAACGATATATAGACTAGATCGGTCACGCACTGCAAATATTTCAATCCGTATAGGTACGAACCAGAAGAGCCCAGATAGAAGGTTTCTTAGCCGTTGGCCAACGATATATAGACTAGCGGTCACGCACTGCAAATATTTCAATCCGTATAGGTACGAACCAGAAGAGCCCAGATAGAAGGTTTCTTAGCCGTTGGCCAACGATATATAGACTAGATCGGTCACGCACTGCAAATATTTCAATCCGTATAGGTATGAACCAGAAGAGCCCAGATAGAAGGTTTCTTAGCCGTTGGCCAACGATATATAGACTTGCCCGGTCACGCACTGCAAATATTTCAATCCGTATAGGTACGAACCAGAAGAGCCCAGATAGAAGGTTTCTTAGCCGTTGGCCAACGATATATAGACTAGATCGGTCACGCACTGCAAATATTTCAATCCGTATAGGTATGAACCAGAAGAGCCCAGATAGAAGGTTTCTTAGCCGTTGGCCAACGATATATAGACTAGATCGGTCACGCACTGCAAATATTTCAATCCGTATAGGTACGAACCAGAAGAGCCCAGATAGAAGGTTTCTTAGCCGTTGGCCAACGATATATAGATCGGTCACGGTCACACTGCAAATATTTCAATCCGTATAGGTATGAACCAGAAGAGCCCAGATAGAAGGTTTCTTAGCCGTTGGCCAACGATATATAGACTAGATCGGTCACGCACTGCAAATATTTCAATCCGTATAGGTACGAACCAGAAGAGCCCAGATAGAAGGTTTCTTAGCCGTTGGCCAACGATATATAGACTAGATCGGTCACGCACTGCAAATATTTCAATCCGTATAGGTACGAACCAGAAGAGCCCAGATAGAAGGTTTCTTAGCCGTTGGCCAACGATATATAGACTAGATCGGTCACGCACTGCAAATATTTCAATCCGTATAGGTATGAACCAGAAGAGCCCAGATAGAAGGTTTCTTAGCCGTTGGCCAACGATATATAGACTAGATCGGTCACGCACTGCAAATATTTCAATCCGTATAGGTACGAACCAGAAGAGCCCAGATAGAAGGTTTCTTAGCCGTTGGCCAACGATATATAGACTAGATCGGTCACGCACTGCAAATATTTCAATCCGTATAGGTACGAACCAGAAGAGCCCAGATAGAAGGTTTCTTAGCCGTTGGCCAACGATATATAGACTAGATCGGTCACGCACTGCAAATATTTCAATCCGTATAGGTACGAACCAGAAGAGCCCAGATAGAAGGTTTCTTAGCCGTTGGCCAACGATATATAGACTAGATCGGTCACGCACTGCAAATATTTCAATCCGTATAGGTACGAACCAGAAGAGCCCAGATAGAAGGTTTCTTAGCCGTTGGCCAACGATATATAGACTAGATCGGTCACGCACTGCAAATATTTCAATCCGTATAGGTACGAACCAGAAGAGCCCAGATAGAAGGTTTCTTAGCCGTTGGCCAACGATATATAGACTAGATCGGTCACGCACTGCAAATATTTCAATCCGTATAGGTACGAACCAGAAGAGCCCAGATAGAAGGTTTCTTAGCCGTTGGCCAACGATATATAGACTAGATCGGTCACGCACTGCAAATATTTCAATCCGTATAGGTATGAACCAGAAGAGCCCAGATAGAAGGTTTCTTAGCCGTTGGCCAACGATATATAGACTAGATCGGTCACGCACTGCAAATATTTCAATCCGTATAGGTACGAACCAGAAGAGCCCAGATAGAAGGTTTCTTAGCCGTTGGCCAACGATATATAGACTAGATCGGTCACGCACTGCAAATATTTCAATCCGTATAGGTACGAACCAGAAGAGCCCAGATAGAAGGTTTCTTAGCCGTTGGCCAACGATATATAGACTTGATCGGTCACGCACTGCAAATATTTCAATCCGTATAGGTATGAACCAGAAGAGCCCAGATAGAAGGTTTCTTAGCCGTTGGCCAACGATATATAGACTAGATCGGTCACGCACTGCAAATATTTCAATCCGTATAGGTACGAACCAGAAGAGCCCAGATAGAAGGTTTCTTAGCCGTTGGCCAACGATATATAGACTAGATCGGTCACGCACTGCAAATATTTCAATCCGTATAGGTACGAACCAGAAGAGCCCAGATAGAAGGTTTCTTAGCCGTTGGCCAACGATATATAGACTAGATCGGTCACGCACTGCAAATATTTCAATCCGTATAGGTACGAACCAGAAGAGCCCAGATAGAAGGTTTCTTAGCCGTTGGCCAACGATATATAGACTAGATCGGTCACGCACTGCAAATATTTCAATCCGTATAGGTACGAACCAGAAGAGCCCAGATAGAAGGTTTCTTAGCCGTTGGCCAACGATATATAGACTAGATCGGTCACGCACTGCAAATATTTCAATCCGTATAGGTACGAACCAGAAGAGCCCAGATAGAAGGTTTCTTAGCCGTTGGCCAACGATATATAGACTAGATCGGTCACGCACTGCAAATATTTCAATCCGTATAGGTACGAACCAGAAGAGCCCAGATAGAAGGTTTCTTAGCCGTTGGCCAACGATATATAGACTAGATCGGTCACGCACTGCAAATATTTCAATCCGTATAGGTACGAACCAGAAGAGCCCAGATAGAAGGTTTCTTAGCCGTTGGCCAACGATATATAGACTAGATCGGTCACGCACTGCAAATATTTCAATCCGTATAGGTACGAACCAGAAGAGCCCAGATAGAAGGTTTCTTAGCCGTTGGCCAACGATATATAGACTTGATCGGTCACGCACTGCAAATATTTCAATCCGTATAGGTACGAACCAGAAGAGCCCAGATAGAAGGTTTCTTAGCCGTTGGCCAACGATATATAGACTAGATCGGTCACGCACTGCAAATATTTCAATCCGTATAGGTACGAACCAGAAGAGCCCAGATAGAAGGTTTCTTAGCCGTTGGCCAACGATATATAGACTAGATCGGTCACGCACTGCAAATATTTCAATCCGTATAGGTACGAACCAGAAGAGCCCAGATAGAAGGTTTCTTAGCCGTTGGCCAACGATATATAGACTAGATCGGTCACGCACTGCAAATATTTCAATCCGTATAGGTATGAACCAGAAGAGCCCAGATAGAAGGTTTCTTAGCCGTTGGCCAACGATATATAGACTAGATCGGTCACGCACTGCAAATATTTCAATCCGTATAGGTACGAACCAGAAGAGCCCAGATAGAAGGTTTCTTAGCCGTTGGCCAACGATATATAGACTAGATCGGTCACGCACTGCAAATATTTCAATCCGTATAGGTACGAACCAGAAGAGCCCAGATAGAAGGTTTCTTAGCCGTTGGCCAACGATATATAGACTAGATCGGTCACGCACTGCAAATATTTCAATCCGTATAGGTACGAACCAGAAGAGCCCAGATAGAAGGTTTCTTAGCCGTTGGCCAACGATATATAGACTAGATCGGTCACGCACTGCAAATATTTCAATCCGTATAGGTACGAACCAGAAGAGCCCAGATAGAAGGTTTCTTAGCCGTTGGCCAACGATATATAGACTAGATCGGTCACGCACTGCAAATATTTCAATCCGTATAGGTACGAACCAGAAGAGCCCAGATAGAAGGTTTCTTAGCCGTTGGCCAACGATATATAGACTTGATCGGTCACGCACTGCAAATATTTCAATCCGTATAGGTACGAACCAGAAGAGCCCAGATAGAAGGTTTCTTAGCCGTTGGCCAACGATATATAGACTAGATCGGTCACGCACTGCAAATATTTCAATCCGTATAGGTATGAACCAGAAGAGCCCAGATAGAAGGTTTCTTAGCCGTTGGCCAACGATATATAGACTAGATCGGTCACGCACTGCAAATATTTCAATCCGTATAGGTATGAACCAGAAGAGCCCAGATAGAAGGTTTCTTAGCCGTTGGCCAACGATATATAGACTAGATCGGTCACGCACTGCAAATATTTCAATCCGTATAGGTACGAACCAGAAGAGCCCAGATAGAAGGTTTCTTAGCCGTTGGCCAACGATATATAGACTAGATCGGTCACGCACTGCAAATATTTCAATCCGTATAGGTACGAACCAGAAGAGCCCAGATAGAAGGTTTCTTAGCCGTTGGCCAACGATATATACGATTTCAATAGATCGGTCACGCACTGCAAATATTTCAATCCGTATAGGTACGAACCAGAAGAGCCCAGATAGAAGGTTTCTTAGCCGTTGGCCAACGATATATAGACTAGATCGGTCACGCACTGCAAATATTTCAATCCGTATAGGTACGAACCAGAAGAGCCCAGATAGAAGGTTTCTTAGCCGTTGGCCAACGATATATAGACTGCCGGTCACGCACTGCAAATATTTCAATCCGTATAGGTACGAACCAGAAGAGCCCAGATAGAAGGTTTCTTAGCCGTTGGCCAACGATATATAGACTAGATCGGTCACGCACTGCAAATATTTCAATCCGTATAGGTACGAACCAGAAGAGCCCAGATAGAAGGTTTCTTAGCCGTTGGCCAACGATATATAGACTAGATCGGTCACGCACTGCAAATATTTCAATCCGTATAGGTACGAACCAGAAGAGCCCAGATAGAAGGTTTCTTAGCCGTTGGCCAACGATATATAGACTAGATCGGTCACGCACTGCAAATATTTCAATCCGTATAGGTACGAACCAGAAGAGCCCAGATAGAAGGTTTCTTAGCCGTTGGCCAACGATATATAGACTAGATCGGTCACGCACTGCAAATATTTCAATCCGTATAGGTACGAACCAGAAGAGCCCAGATAGAAGGTTTCTTAGCCGTTGGCCAACGATATATAGACTAGATCGGTCACGCACTGCAAATATTTCAATCCGTATAGGTACGAACCAGAAGAGCCCAGATAGAAGGTTTCTTAGCCGTTGGCCAACGATATATAGACTAGATCGGTCACGCACTGCAAATATTTCAATCCGTATAGGTACGAACCAGAAGAGCCCAGATAGAAGGTTTCTTAGCCGTTGGCCAACGATATATAGACTAGATCGGTCACGCACTGCAAATATTTCAATCCGTATAGGTACGAACCAGAAGAGCCCAGATAGAAGGTTTCTTAGCCGTTGGCCAACGATATATAGACTAGATCGGTCACGCACTGCAAATATTTCAATCCGTATAGGTACGAACCAGAAGAGCCCAGATAGAAGGTTTCTTAGCCGTTGGCCAACGATATATAGACTAGATCGGTCACGCACTGCAAATATTTCAATCCGTATAGGTACGAACCAGAAGAGCCCAGATAGAAGGTTTCTTAGCCGTTGGCCAACGATATATAGACTAGATCGGTCACGCACTGCAAATATTTCAATCCGTATAGGTACGAACCAGAAGAGCCCAGATAGAAGGTTTCTTAGCCGTTGGCCAACGATATATAGACTAGATCGGTCACGCACTGCAAATATTTCAATCCGTATAGGTACGAACCAGAAGAGCCCAGATAGAAGGTTTCTTAGCCGTTGGCCAACGATATATAGACTAGATCGGTCACGCACTGCAAATATTTCAATCCGTATAGGTACGAACCAGAAGAGCCCAGATAGAAGGTTTCTTAGCCGTTGGCCAACGATATATAGACTAGATCGGTCACGCACTGCAAATATTTCAATCCGTATAGGTACGAACCAGAAGAGCCCAGATAGAAGGTTTCTTAGCCGTTGGCCAACGATATATAGACTAGATCGGTCACGCACTGCAAATATTTCAATCCGTATAGGTACGAACCAGAAGAGCCCAGATAGAAGGTTTCTTAGCCGTTGGCCAACGATATATAGACTAGATCGGTCACGCACTGCAAATATTTCAATCCGTATAGGTACGAACCAGAAGAGCCCAGATAGAAGGTTTCTTAGCCGTTGGCCAACGATATATAGACTAGATCGGTCACGCACTGCAAATATTTCAATCCGTATAGGTACGAACCAGAAGAGCCCAGATAGAAGGTTTCTTAGCCGTTGGCCAACGATATATAGACTAGATCGGTCACGCACTGCAAATATTTCAATCCGTATAGGTACGAACCAGAAGAGCCCAGATAGAAGGTTTCTTAGCCGTTGGCCAACGATATATAGACTAGATCGGTCACGCACTGCAAATATTTCAATCCGTATAGGTACGAACCAGAAGAGCCCAGATAGAAGGTTTCTTAGCCGTTGGCCAACGATATATAGACTAGATCGGTCACGCACTGCAAATATTTCAATCCGTATAGGTACGAACCAGAAGAGCCCAGATAGAAGGTTTCTTAGCCGTTGGCCAACGATATATAGACTAGATCGGTCACGCACTGCAAATATTTCAATCCGTATAGGTACGAACCAGAAGAGCCCAGATAGAAGGTTTCTTAGCCGTTGGCCAACGATATATAGACTAGATCGGTCACGCACTGCAAATATTTCAATCCGTATAGGTACGAACCAGAAGAGCCCAGATAGAAGGTTTCTTAGCCGTTGGCCAACGATATATAGACTAGATCGGTCACGCACTGCAAATATTTCAATCCGTATAGGTATGAACCAGAAGAGCCCAGATAGAAGGTTTCTTAGCCGTTGGCCAACGATATATAGACTAGATCGGTCACGCACTGCAAATATTTCAATCCGTATAGGTACGAACCAGAAGAGCCCAGATAGAAGGTTTCTTAGCCGTTGGCCAACGATATATAGACTAGATCGGTCACGCACTGCAAATATTTCAATCCGTATAGGTACGAACCAGAAGAGCCCAGATAGAAGGTTTCTTAGCCGTTGGCCAACGATATATAGACTAGATCGGTCACGCACTGCAAATATTTCAATCCGTATAGGTACGAACCAGAAGAGCCCAGATAGAAGGTTTCTTAGCCGTTGGCCAACGATATATAGACTAGATCGGTCACGCACTGCAAATATTTCAATCCGTATAGGTACGAACCAGAAGAGCCCAGATAGAAGGTTTCTTAGCCGTTGGCCAACGATATATAGACTAGATCGGTCACGCACTGCAAATATTTCAATCCGTATAGGTACGAACCAGAAGAGCCCAGATAGAAGGTTTCTTAGCCGTTGGCCAACGATATATAGACTAGATCGGTCACGCACTGCAAATATTTCAATCCGTATAGGTACGAACCAGAAGAGCCCAGATAGAAGGTTTCTTAGCCGTTGGCCAACGATATATAGACTAGATCGGTCACGCACTGCAAATATTTCAATCCGTATAGGTATGAACCAGAAGAGCCCAGATAGAAGGTTTCTTAGCCGTTGGCCAACGATATATAGACTAGATCGGTCACGCACTGCAAATATTTCAATCCGTATAGGTATGAACCAGAAGAGCCCAGATAGAAGGTTTCTTAGCCGTTGGCCAACGATATATAGACTAGATCGGTCACGCACTGCAAATATTTCAATCCGTATAGGTACGAACCAGAAGAGCCCAGATAGAAGGTTTCTTAGCCGTTGGCCAACGATATATAGACTAGATCGGTCACGCACTGCAAATATTTCAATCCGTATAGGTACGAACCAGAAGAGCCCAGATAGAAGGTTTCTTAGCCGTTGGCCAACGATATATAGACTAGATCGGTCACGCACTGCAAATATTTCAATCCGTATAGGTACGAACCAGAAGAGCCCAGATAGAAGGTTTCTTAGCCGTTGGCCAACGATATATAGACTAGATCGGTCACGCACTGCAAATATTTCAATCCGTATAGGTACGAACCAGAAGAGCCCAGATAGAAGGTTTCTTAGCCGTTGGCCAACGATATATAGACTAGATCGGTCACGCACTGCAAATATTTCAATCCGTATAGGTACGAACCAGAAGAGCCCAGATAGAAGGTTTCTTAGCCGTTGGCCAACGATATATAGACTAGATCGGTCACGCACTGCAAATATTTCAATCCGTATAGGTATGAACCAGAAGAGCCCAGATAGAAGGTTTCTTAGCCGTTGGCCAACGATATATAGACTAGATCGGTCACGCACTGCAAATATTTCAATCCGTATAGGTACGAACCAGAAGAGCCCAGATAGAAGGTTTCTTAGCCGTTGGCCAACGATATATAGACTAGATCGGTCACGCACTGCAAATATTTCAATCCGTATAGGTACGAACCAGAAGAGCCCAGATAGAAGGTTTCTTAGCCGTTGGCCAACGATATATAGACTAGATCGGTCACGCACTGCAAATATTTCAATCCGTATAGGTACGAACCAGAAGAGCCCAGATAGAAGGTTTCTTAGCCGTTGGCCAACGATATATAGACTAGATCGGTCACGCACTGCAAATATTTCAATCCGTATAGGTACGAACCAGAAGAGCCCAGATAGAAGGTTTCTTAGCCGTTGGCCAACGATATATAGACTAGATCGGTCACGCACTGCAAATATTTCAATCCGTATAGGTACGAACCAGAAGAGCCCAGATAGAAGGTTTCTTAGCCGTTGGCCAACGATATATAGACTAGATCGGTCACGCACTGCAAATATTTCAATCCGTATAGGTACGAACCAGAAGAGCCCAGATAGAAGGTTTCTTAGCCGTTGGCCAACGATATATAGACTAGATCGGTCACGCACTGCAAATATTTCAATCCGTATAGGTACGAACCAGAAGAGCCCAGATAGAAGGTTTCTTAGCCGTTGGCCAACGATATATAGACTAGATCGGTCACGCACTGCAAATATTTCAATCCGTATAGGTACGAACCAGAAGAGCCCAGATAGAAGGTTTCTTAGCCGTTGGCCAACGATATATAGACTAGATCGGTCACGCACTGCAAATATTTCAATCCGTATAGGTACGAACCAGAAGAGCCCAGATAGAAGGTTTCTTAGCCGTTGGCCAACGATATATAGACTAGATCGGTCACGCACTGCAAATATTTCAATCCGTATAGGTACGAACCAGAAGAGCCCAGATAGAAGGTTTCTTAGCCGTTGGCCAACGATATATAGACTAGATCGGTCACGCACTGCAAATATTTCAATCCGTATAGGTACGAACCAGAAGAGCCCAGATAGAAGGTTTCTTAGCCGTTGGCCAACGATATATAGACTAGATCGGTCACGCACTGCAAATATTTCAATCCGTATAGGTACGAACCAGAAGAGCCCAGATAGAAGGTTTCTTAGCCGTTGGCCAACGATATATAGACTAGATCGGTCACGCACTGCAAATATTTCAATCCGTATAGGTACGAACCAGAAGAGCCCAGATAGAAGGTTTCTTAGCCGTTGGCCAACGATATATAGACTAGATCGGTCACGCACTGCAAATATTTCAATCCGTATAGGTACGAACCAGAAGAGCCCAGATAGAAGGTTTCTTAGCCGTTGGCCAACGATATATAGACTAGATCGGTCACGCACTGCAAATATTTCAATCCGTATAGGTACGAACCAGAAGAGCCCAGATAGAAGGTTTCTTAGCCGTTGGCCAACGATATATAGACTAGATCGGTCACGCACTGCAAATATTTCAATCCGTATAGGTACGAACCAGAAGAGCCCAGATAGAAGGTTTCTTAGCCGTTGGCCAACGATATATAGACTAGATCGGTCACGCACTGCAAATATTTCAATCCGTATAGGTACGAACCAGAAGAGCCCAGATAGAAGGTTTCTTAGCCGTTGGCCAACGATATATAGACTAGATCGGTCACGCACTGCAAATATTTCAATCCGTATAGGTACGAACCAGAAGAGCCCAGATAGAAGGTTTCTTAGCCGTTGGCCAACGATATATAGACTAGATCGGTCACGCACTGCAAATATTTCAATCCGTATAGGTACGAACCAGAAGAGCCCAGATAGAAGGTTTCTTAGCCGTTGGCCAACGATATATAGACTAGATCGGTCACGCACTGCAAATATTTCAATCCGTATAGGTACGAACCAGAAGAGCCCAGATAGAAGGTTTCTTAGCCGTTGGCCAACGATATATAGACTAGATCGGTCACGCACTGCAAATATTTCAATCCGTATAGGTACGAACCAGAAGAGCCCAGATAGAAGGTTTCTTAGCCGTTGGCCAACGATATATAGACTAGATCGGTCACGCACTGCAAATATTTCAATCCGTATAGGTACGAACCAGAAGAGCCCAGATAGAAGGTTTCTTAGCCGTTGGCCAACGATATATAGACTAGATCGGTCACGCACTGCAAATATTTCAATCCGTATAGGTACGAACCAGAAGAGCCCAGATAGAAGGTTTCTTAGCCGTTGGCCAACGATATATAGACTAGATCGGTCACGCACTGCAAATATTTCAATCCGTATAGGTACGAACCAGAAGAGCCCAGATAGAAGGTTTCTTAGCCGTTGGCCAACGATATATAGACTAGATCGGTCACGCACTGCAAATATTTCAATCCGTATAGGTACGAACCAGAAGAGCCCAGATAGAAGGTTTCTTAGCCGTTGGCCAACGATATATAGACTAGATCGGTCACGCACTGCAAATATTTCAATCCGTATAGGTACGAACCAGAAGAGCCCAGATAGAAGGTTTCTTAGCCGTTGGCCAACGATATATAGACTAGATCGGTCACGCACTGCAAATATTTCAATCCGTATAGGTACGAACCAGAAGAGCCCAGATAGAAGGTTTCTTAGCCGTTGGCCAACGATATATAGACTAGATCGGTCACGCACTGCAAATATTTCAATCCGTATAGGTACGAACCAGAAGAGCCCAGATAGAAGGTTTCTTAGCCGTTGGCCAACGATATATAGACTAGATCGGTCACGCACTGCAAATATTTCAATCCGTATAGGTACGAACCAGAAGAGCCCAGATAGAAGGTTTCTTAGCCGTTGGCCAACGATATATAGACTAGATCGGTCACGCACTGCAAATATTTCAATCCGTATAGGTACGAACCAGAAGAGCCCAGATAGAAGGTTTCTTAGCCGTTGGCCAACGATATATAGACTAGATCGGTCACGCACTGCAAATATTTCAATCCGTATAGGTACGAACCAGAAGAGCCCAGATAGAAGGTTTCTTAGCCGTTGGCCAACGATATATAGACTAGATCGGTCACGCACTGCAAATATTTCAATCCGTATAGGTACGAACCAGAAGAGCCCAGATAGAAGGTTTCTTAGCCGTTGGCCAACGATATATAGACTAGATCGGTCACGCACTGCAAATATTTCAATCCGTATAGGTACGAACCAGAAGAGCCCAGATAGAAGGTTTCTTAGCCGTTGGCCAACGATATATAGACTAGATCGGTCACGCACTGCAAATATTTCAATCCGTATAGGTACGAACCAGAAGAGCCCAGATAGAAGGTTTCTTAGCCGTTGGCCAACGATATATAGACTAGATCGGTCACGCACTGCAAATATTTCAATCCGTATAGGTACGAACCAGAAGAGCCCAGATAGAAGGTTTCTTAGCCGTTGGCCAACGATATATAGACTAGATCGGTCACGCACTGCAAATATTTCAATCCGTATAGGTACGAACCAGAAGAGCCCAGATAGAAGGTTTCTTAGCCGTTGGCCAACGATATATAGACTAGATCGGTCACGCACTGCAAATATTTCAATCCGTATAGGTACGAACCAGAAGAGCCCAGATAGAAGGTTTCTTAGCCGTTGGCCAACGATATATAGACTAGATCGGTCACGCACTGCAAATATTTCAATCCGTATAGGTACGAACCAGAAGAGCCCAGATAGAAGGTTTCTTAGCCGTTGGCCAACGATATATAGACTAGATCGGTCACGCACTGCAAATATTTCAATCCGTATAGGTACGAACCAGAAGAGCCCAGATAGAAGGTTTCTTAGCCGTTGGCCAACGATATATAGACTAGATCGGTCACGCACTGCAAATATTTCAATCCGTATAGGTACGAACCAGAAGAGCCCAGATAGAAGGTTTCTTAGCCGTTGGCCAACGATATATAGACTAGATCGGTCACGCACTGCAAATATTTCAATCCGTATAGGTACGAACCAGAAGAGCCCAGATAGAAGGTTTCTTAGCCGTTGGCCAACGATATATAGACTAGATCGGTCACGCACTGCAAATATTTCAATCCGTATAGGTACGAACCAGAAGAGCCCAGATAGAAGGTTTCTTAGCCGTTGGCCAACGATATATAGACTAGATCGGTCACGCACTGCAAATATTTCAATCCGTATAGGTACGAACCAGAAGAGCCCAGATAGAAGGTTTCTTAGCCGTTGGCCAACGATATATAGACTAGATCGGTCACGCACTGCAAATATTTCAATCCGTATAGGTACGAACCAGAAGAGCCCAGATAGAAGGTTTCTTAGCCGTTGGCCAACGATATATAGACTAGATCGGTCACGCACTGCAAATATTTCAATCCGTATAGGTACGAACCAGAAGAGCCCAGATAGAAGGTTTCTTAGCCGTTGGCCAACGATATATAGACTAGATCGGTCACGCACTGCAAATATTTCAATCCGTATAGGTACGAACCAGAAGAGCCCAGATAGAAGGTTTCTTAGCCGTTGGCCAACGATATATAGACTAGATCGGTCACGCACTGCAAATATTTCAATCCGTATAGGTACGAACCAGAAGAGCCCAGATAGAAGGTTTCTTAGCCGTTGGCCAACGATATATAGACTAGATCGGTCACGCACTGCAAATATTTCAATCCGTATAGGTACGAACCAGAAGAGCCCAGATAGAAGGTTTCTTAGCCGTTGGCCAACGATATATAGACTAGATCGGTCACGCACTGCAAATATTTCAATCCGTATAGGTACGAACCAGAAGAGCCCAGATAGAAGGTTTCTTAGCCGTTGGCCAACGATATATAGACTAGATCGGTCACGCACTGCAAATATTTCAATCCGTATAGGTACGAACCAGAAGAGCCCAGATAGAAGGTTTCTTAGCCGTTGGCCAACGATATATAGACTAGATCGGTCACGCACTGCAAATATTTCAATCCGTATAGGTACGAACCAGAAGAGCCCAGATAGAAGGTTTCTTAGCCGTTGGCCAACGATATATAGACTAGATCGGTCACGCACTGCAAATATTTCAATCCGTATAGGTACGAACCAGAAGAGCCCAGATAGAAGGTTTCTTAGCCGTTGGCCAACGATATATAGACTAGATCGGTCACGCACTGCAAATATTTCAATCCGTATAGGTACGAACCAGAAGAGCCCAGATAGAAGGTTTCTTAGCCGTTGGCCAACGATATATAGACTAGATCGGTCACGCACTGCAAATATTTCAATCCGTATAGGTACGAACCAGAAGAGCCCAGATAGAAGGTTTCTTAGCCGTTGGCCAACGATATATAGACTAGATCGGTCACGCACTGCAAATATTTCAATCCGTATAGGTACGAACCAGAAGAGCCCAGATAGAAGGTTTCTTAGCCGTTGGCCAACGATATATAGACTAGATCGGTCACGCACTGCAAATATTTCAATCCGTATAGGTACGAACCAGAAGAGCCCAGATAGAAGGTTTCTTAGCCGTTGGCCAACGATATATAGACTAGATCGGTCACGCACTGCAAATATTTCAATCCGTATAGGTACGAACCAGAAGAGCCCAGATAGAAGGTTTCTTAGCCGTTGGCCAACGATATATAGACTAGATCGGTCACGCACTGCAAATATTTCAATCCGTATAGGTACGAACCAGAAGAGCCCAGATAGAAGGTTTCTTAGCCGTTGGCCAACGATATATAGACTAGATCGGTCACGCACTGCAAATATTTCAATCCGTATAGGTACGAACCAGAAGAGCCCAGATAGAAGGTTTCTTAGCCGTTGGCCAACGATATATAGACTAGATCGGTCACGCACTGCAAATATTTCAATCCGTATAGGTACGAACCAGAAGAGCCCAGATAGAAGGTTTCTTAGCCGTTGGCCAACGATATATAGACTAGATCGGTCACGCACTGCAAATATTTCAATCCGTATAGGTACGAACCAGAAGAGCCCAGATAGAAGGTTTCTTAGCCGTTGGCCAACGATATATAGACTAGATCGGTCACGCACTGCAAATATTTCAATCCGTATAGGTACGAACCAGAAGAGCCCAGATAGAAGGTTTCTTAGCCGTTGGCCAACGATATATAGACTAGATCGGTCACGCACTGCAAATATTTCAATCCGTATAGGTACGAACCAGAAGAGCCCAGATAGAAGGTTTCTTAGCCGTTGGCCAACGATATATAGACTAGATCGGTCACGCACTGCAAATATTTCAATCCGTATAGGTACGAACCAGAAGAGCCCAGATAGAAGGTTTCTTAGCCGTTGGCCAACGATATATAGACTAGATCGGTCACGCACTGCAAATATTTCAATCCGTATAGGTACGAACCAGAAGAGCCCAGATAGAAGGTTTCTTAGCCGTTGGCCAACGATATATAGACTAGATCGGTCACGCACTGCAAATATTTCAATCCGTATAGGTACGAACCAGAAGAGCCCAGATAGAAGGTTTCTTAGCCGTTGGCCAACGATATATAGACTAGATCGGTCACGCACTGCAAATATTTCAATCCGTATAGGTACGAACCAGAAGAGCCCAGATAGAAGGTTTCTTAGCCGTTGGCCAACGATATATAGACTAGATCGGTCACGCACTGCAAATATTTCAATCCGTATAGGTACGAACCAGAAGAGCCCAGATAGAAGGTTTCTTAGCCGTTGGCCAACGATATATAGACTAGATCGGTCACGCACTGCAAATATTTCAATCCGTATAGGTACGAACCAGAAGAGCCCAGATAGAAGGTTTCTTAGCCGTTGGCCAACGATATATAGACTAGATCGGTCACGCACTGCAAATATTTCAATCCGTATAGGTACGAACCAGAAGAGCCCAGATAGAAGGTTTCTTAGCCGTTGGCCAACGATATATAGACTAGATCGGTCACGCACTGCAAATATTTCAATCCGTATAGGTACGAACCAGAAGAGCCCAGATAGAAGGTTTCTTAGCCGTTGGCCAACGATATATAGACTAGATCGGTCACGCACTGCAAATATTTCAATCCGTATAGGTACGAACCAGAAGAGCCCAGATAGAAGGTTTCTTAGCCGTTGGCCAACGATATATAGACTAGATCGGTCACGCACTGCAAATATTTCAATCCGTATAGGTACGAACCAGAAGAGCCCAGATAGAAGGTTTCTTAGCCGTTGGCCAACGATATATAGACTAGATCGGTCACGCACTGCAAATATTTCAATCCGTATAGGTACGAACCAGAAGAGCCCAGATAGAAGGTTTCTTAGCCGTTGGCCAACGATATATAGACTAGATCGGTCACGCACTGCAAATATTTCAATCCGTATAGGTACGAACCAGAAGAGCCCAGATAGAAGGTTTCTTAGCCGTTGGCCAACGATATATAGACTAGATCGGTCACGCACTGCAAATATTTCAATCCGTATAGGTACGAACCAGAAGAGCCCAGATAGAAGGTTTCTTAGCGCCGTTGGCCAACGATATATAGACTAGATCGGTCACGCACTGCAAATATTTCAATCCGTATAGGTACGAACCAGAAGAGCCCAGATAGAAGGTTTCTTAGCCGTGATATATATAGACTAGATCGGTCACGCACTGCAAATATTTCAATCCGTATAGGTACGAACCAGAAGAGCCCAGAAGAGCCCAGATAGAAGGTTTCTTAGCCGTTGGTCAACGATTTCAATATAGACTAGATCGGTCAGGTTTCTTAGCACTGCAAAATATTTCAATCGGTCACGCACTGCAAATATTTACGAACCAGAAGAGCCCAGATAGAAGGTTTCTTAGCCGTTGGCCAACGATATATAGACTAGATCGGTCACGCACTGCAAATATTTCAATCCGTATAGGTACGAACCAGAAGAGCCCAGATAGAAGGTTTCTTAGCCGTTGGCCAACGATATATAGACTAGATCGGTCACGCACTGCAAATATTTCAATCCGTATAGGTACGAACCAGAAGAGCCCAGATAGAAGGTTTCTTAGCCGTTGGCCAACGATATATAGACTAGCCCGGTCACGCACTGCAAATATTTCAATCCGTATAGGTGAACCAGAAGAGCCCAGATAGAAAGGTTTCTTAGCCGTTGGCCAACGATATATAGACTAGATCGGTCACGCACTGCAAATATTTCAATCGTATAGGTACGAACCAGAAGAGCCCAGATAGAAGGTTTCTTAGCCGTTGGCCAACGATATATAGACTAATCCGGTCACGCACTGCAAATATTTCAATCCGTATAGGGTCACACTGCAAATATTTGAACCAGAAGGAGCCCAGATAGAAGGTTTCTTAGCCGTTGGCCAACAACGATATATAGACTAGATCGGTCACGCACTGCAAATATTTCAATCCGTATAGGTATGAACCAGAAGAGCCCAGATAGAAGGTTTCTTAGCCGTTGGCCAACGATATATAGACTAGATCGGTCACGCACTGCAAATATTTCAATCCGTATAGGTACGAACCAGAAGAGCCCAGATAGAAGGTTTCTTAGCCGTTGGCCAACGATATATAGACTAGACCGGTCACGCACTGCAAATATTTCAATCCGTATATAGGTATGAACCAGAAGAGCCCAGATAGAAGGTTTCTTAGCCGTTGGCCAACGATATATAGACTAGATCGGTCACGCACTGCAAATATTTCAATCCGTATAGGTATTTATGAACCAGAAGAGCCCAGATAGAAGGTTTCTTAGCCGTTGGCCAACGATATATAGACTAGATCGGTCACGCACTGCAAATATTTCAATCCGTATAGGTATGAACCAGAAGAGCCCAGATAGAAGGTTTCTTAGCCGTTGGCCAAACGATATATAGACTAGACCGGTCACGCACTGCAAATATTTCAATCCGTATAGGTACGAACCAGAAGAGCCCAGATAGAAGGTTTCTTAGCCGTTGGCCAACGATATATAGACTAGATCGGTCACGCACTGCAAATATTTCAATCCGTATAGGTATGAACCAGAAGAGCCCAGATAGAAGGTTTCTTAGCCGTTGGCCAACGATATATAGACTAGATCGGGACGCACTGCAAATATTTCAATCCGTATAGGTAGGTACGAACCAGAAGAGCCCAGATAGAAGGTTTCTTAGCCGTTGGCCAACGATATATAGACTAGACCGGTCACGCACTGCAAATATTTCAATCCGTATAGGTACGAACCAGAAGAGCCCAGATAGAAGGTTTCTTAGCCGTTGGCCAACGATATATAGACTAGATCGGTCACGCACACTGCAAATATTTCAATCCCGTATGAACCAGTAGAACCAGAAGAGCCCAGATAGAAGGTTTCTTAGCCGTTGGCCAACGATATATAGACGTTAGATAGACTAGATCGGTCACACTGCAAATATTTCAATCCGTATAGGTACGAACCAGAAGAGCCCAGATAGAGGTTTCTTAGCCGTTGGCCAACGATATATAGAGATCGGTCACGCACTGCAAATATTTCAATCCGTATAGGTTGAACCAGAAGAGCCCAGATAGAAGAAGTTTCTTAGCCGTTGGCCAACGATATATAGACTAGATCGGTCACGCACTGCAAATATTTCAATCCGTATAGGTATGAACCAGAAGAGCCCAGATAGAAGGTTTCTTAGCCGTTGGCCAACGATATATAGACTAGACCGGTCACGCACTGCAAATATTTCAATCCGTAGGTAGGAACCAGAAGAGCCCAGATAGAAGGTTTTTCTTAGCCGTTGGCCAACGATATATAGACTAGATCGGTCACGCACTGCAAATATTTCAATCCGTATAGGTATGAACCAGAAGAGCCCAGATAGAAGGTTTCTTAGCCGTTGGCCAACGATATATAGACTAGATCGGTCACACTGCAAATATTTCAATCCGTATAGGTACGAACCAGAAGAGCCCAGATAGAAGGTTTCTTAGCCGTTGGCCAACGATATATATAGAGACTAGACCGGTCACGCACTGCAAATATTTCAATCCGTATAGGGTACGAACCAGAGCCCAGATAGAAGGTTTCTTAGCCGTTGGCCAACGAGATATAGAGACTAGATCGGTCACGCACTGCAAATATTTCAATCCGTATAGGTAGGTATGAACCAGAAGAGCCCAGATAGAAGGTTTCTTAGCCGTTGGCCAACGATATATAGACTAGACCGGTCACGCACTGCAAATATTTCAATCCGTATAGGTACGAACCAGAAGAGCCCAGATAGAAGGTTTCTTAGCCGTTGGCCAACGATATATAGACTAGATCGGTCACGCACTGCAAATATTTCAATCCGTATAGGTACGAACCAGAAGAGCCCAGATAGAAGGTTTCTTAGCCGTTGGCCAACGATATATAGACTAGATCGGTCACGCACTGCAAATATTTCAATCCGTATAGGTAGGTACCGAACCAGATAGAAGAGCCCAGATAGAAGGTTTCTTAGCCGTTGGCCAACGATATATAGACTAGACCGGTCACACTGCAAATATTTCAATCCGTATAGGTATGAACCAGAAGAGCCCAGATAGAAGGTTTCTTAGCCGTTGGCCAACGATATATAGACTAGACCGGTCACGCACTGCAAAATATTTCAATCCGTATAGGTACGAACCAGAAGAGCCCAGATAGAAGGTTTCTTAGCCGTTGGCCAACGATATATAGACTAGATCGGTCACGCACTGCAAATATTTCAATCCGTATAGGTACGAACCAGAAGAGCCCAGATAGAAGGTTTCTTAGCCGTTGGCCAACGATATATAGACTAGATCGGTCACGCACTGCAAATATTTCAATCCGTCCGTACGAAGGAGAAGAGTAGAAGAAGCCGAAGAGCCCAGATAGAAGGTTTCTTAGCCGTTGGCCAACGATATATAGACTAGATCGGATCACGCACGCACTGCAAATATTTCAATCCGTATAGGTACGAACCAGAAGAGCCCAGATAGAAGGTTTCTTAGCCGTTGGCCAACGATATATAGACTAGATCGGTCACGCACTGCAAATATTTCAATCCGTATAGGTACGAACCAGAAGAGCCCAGATAGAAGGTTTCTTAGCCGTTGGCCAACGATATATAGACTAGATCGGTCACGCACTGCACGCACTGCAAATATTTCAATCCGTATAGGAAGAACCAGAAGCCCAGATAGAAGGTTTCTTAGCCGTTGGTGGCCAACGATATATAGACTAGACCGGTCACGCACTGCAAATATTTCAATCCGTATAGGTATGAACCAGAAGAGCCCAGATAGAAGGTTTCTTAGCCGTTGGCCAACGATATATAGACTAGATCGGTCACGCACTGCAAATATTTCAATCCGTATAGGTATGAACCAGAAGAGCCCAGATAGAAGGTTTCTTAGCTTAGCCGTTGGCCAGACTAGATATAGACTAGATCGGTCACGCACTGCAAATATTTCAATCCGTATAGGTACGAACCAGAAGAGCCCAGATAGAAGGTTTCTTAGCCGTTGGCCAACGATATATAGACTAGATCACGCACTGCAAATATTTCAAATATTTTCAATATTTCGTATAGGTATGAACCAGAAGAGCCCAGATAGAAGGTTTCTTAGCCGGTTGGCCAACGATATATAGACTAGATCGGTCACACACTGCAAATATTTCAATCCGTATAGGTACGAACCAGAAGAGCCCAGATAGAAGGTTTCTTAGCCGTTGGCCAACGATATATATAGACTAGATCGGTCACGCACTGCAAATATTTCAATCCGTATAGGTACGAACCAGAAGAGCCCAGATAGAAGGTTTCTTAGCCGTTGGCCAACGATATATAGACTAGATCGGTCACGCACTGCAAATATTTCAATCCGTATATAGGTATGAACCAGAAGAGCCCAGATAAGGTTTCTTAGCCGTTGGCCAACGATATATAGACTAGATCGGTCACGCACTGCAAATATTTCAATCCGTATAGGTATGAACCAGAACCAGAAGAGCCCAGATAGAAGGTTTCTTAGCCGTTGGCCAACGATATATAGACTAGACCGGTCACGCACTGCAAATATTTCAATCCGTATAGGTATGAACCAGAAGAGCCCAGATAGAAGGTTTCTTAGCCGTTGGCCAACGATATATAGACTAGATCGGTCACGCACTGCAAATATTTCAATCGTATAGGGTATGAACCAGAAGAGCCCAGATAGAAGGTTTCTTAGCCGTTGGCCAACGATATATAGACTAGATCGGTCACGCACTGCAAATATTTCAATCCGTATAGGTACGAACCAGAAGAGCCCAGATAGAAGGTTTCTTAGCCGTTGGCCAACGATATATAGACTAGACCGGACTAGATCGGTCACGTACTGTAAATATTTCAATCCGTATAGGTACGAACCAGAAGAGCCCAGATAGAAGGTTTCTTAGCCGTTGGCCAACGATATATAGACTAGATCGGTCACGCACTGCAAATATTTCAATCCGTATAGGTATGAACCAGAAGAGCCCAGATAGAAGGTTTCTTAGCCGTTGGCCAACGATATATAGACTAGATCGGTCACGCACTGCAAATATTTCAATCCGTATAGGTACGAACCAGAAGAGCCCAGATAGAAGGTTTCTTAGCCGTTGGCCAACGATATATAGACTAGATCGGTCACGCACTGCAAATATTTCAATCCGTATAGGTACGAACCAGAAGAGCCCAGATAGAAGGTTTCTTAGCCGTTGGCCAACGATATATAACTAGATATATAGACTGCAAATATTTCCGGTCACGCACTGCAAATATTTCAATCCGTAGACTAGACCGGTACTGAATCCGTAAGTAGAAGAGCCCAGATAGAAGGTTTCTTAGCCGTTGGCCAACGATATATAGACTAGATCGGTCACGCACTGCAAATATTTCAATCCGTATAGGTATGAACCAGAAGAGCCCAGATAGAAGGTTTCTTAGCCGTTGGCCAACGATATATAGACTAGACCGGTCACGCACACTGCAAAAATATTTCAATCCGTATAGGTACGAACCAGAAGAGCCCAGATAGAAGGTTTCTTAGCCGTTGGCCAACGATATATAGACTAGATCGGTCACGCACTGCAAATATTTCAATCCGTATAGGTATGAACCAGAAGAGCCCAGATAGAAGGTTTCTTAGCCGTTGGCCAACGATATATAGACTAGACCGGTCACGCACTGCAAATATTTCAATCCGTATAGGTATGAACCAGAAGAGCCCAGATAGAAGGTTTCTTAGCCGTTGGCCAACGATATATAGACTAGATCGGTCACGCACTGCAAATATTTCAATCCGTATAGGTACGAACCAGAAGAGCCCAGATAGAAGGTTTCTTAGCCGTTGGCCAACGATATATAGACTAGTCCGGTCACGCACTGCAAATATTTCAATCCGTATAGGTACGAACCAGAAGAGCCCAGATAGAAGGTTTCTTAGCCGTTGGCCAACGATATATAGGTTTAGATCGGTCACGCACTGCAAATATTTCAATCCGTATAGGTACGAACCAGAAGAGCCCAGATAGAAGGTTTCTTAGCCGTTGGCCAACGATATAGACTAGACCGGTCACGCACTGCAAATATTTCAATCCGTATAGGTACGAACCAGAAGAGCCCAGATAGAAGGTTTCTTAGCCGTTGGCCAACGATATATAGACTAGACCGACTAGACCGGTCACGCACTGCAAATATTTCAATCCGTATAGGTACGAACCAGAAGAGCCCAGATAGAAGGTTTCTTAGCCGTTGGCCAACGATATATAGACTAGACCGGTCACGCACTGCAAATATTTCAATCCGTATAGGTATGAACCAGAAGAGCCCAGATAGAAGGTTTCTTAGCCGTTGGCCAACGATATATAGACTAGATCGGTCACGCACTGCAAATGCAAATATTTCAATCCGTATAGGTATGAACCAGAAGAGCCCAGATAGAAGGTTTCTTAGCCGTTGGCCAACGATATATAGACTAGATCGGTCACGCACTGCAAATATTTCAATCCGTATAGGTATGAACCAGAAGAGCCCAGATAGAAGGTTTCTTAGCCGTTGGCCAACGATATATAGACTAGACCGGTCACGCACTGCAAATATTTCAATCCGTATAGGTACGAACCAGAAGAGCCCAGATAGAAGGTTTCTTAGCCGTTGGCCACGATATATAGACTAGATCGGTCACGCACTGCAAATATTTCAATCCGTATAGGTATGAACCAGAAGAGCCCAGATAGAAGGTTTCTTAGCCGTTGGCCAACGATATATATATAGACTAGATCGGTCACTGCAAATATTTCAATCCGTATAGGTATGAACCAGAAGAGCCCAGATAGAAGGTTTCTTAGCCGTTGGCCAACGATATATAGAACTAGACCGGTCGCACTGCAAATATTTCAATCCGTATCCGTATAGGTATGAACCAGAAGAGCCCAGATAGAAGGTTTCTTAGCCGTTGGCCAACGATATATAGACTAGACCGGTCACGCACTGCAAATATTTCAATCCGTAGGTATGAACCAGAAGAAGAGCCCAGATAGAAGGTTTTTCTTAGCCGTTGGCCAACGATATATAGACTAGACCGGTCACGCACTGCAAATATTTCAATCCGTATAGGTACGAACCAGAAGAGCCCAGATAGAAGGTTTCTTAGCCGTTGGCCAAACATATATAGACTAGACCGGTCACGCACTGCAAATATTTCAATCCGTATAGGTATGAACCAGAAGAGCCCAGATAGAAGGTTTCTTAGCCGTTGGCCAACGATATATAGACTAGATCGGTCACGCACTGCAAAATATTTCAATCCGTATAGGTATGAACCAGAAGAGCCCAGATAGAAGGTTTCTTAGCCGTTGGCCAACGATATATAGACTAGACCGGTCACGCACTGCAAATATTTCAATCCGTATAGGTATGAACCAGAAGAGCCCAGATAGAAGGTTTTCTTAGCCGTTGGCCAACGATATATAGACTAGACCGGTCACGCACTGCAAATATTTCAATCCGTATAGGTATGAACCAGAAGAGCCCAGATAGAAGGTTTCTTAGCCGTTGGCCAACGATATATAGACTAGACCGGTCACGCACTGCAAATATTTCAATCCGTATAGGTATGAACCAGAAGAGCCCAGATAGAAGGTTTCTTAGCCGTTGGCCAACGATATATAGACTAGACCGGTCACGCACTGCAAATATTTCAATCCGTATAGGTACGAACCAGAAGAGCCCAGATAGAAGGTTTCTTAGCCGTTGGCCAACGATATATAGACTAGACCGGTCACGCACTGCAAATATTTCAATTTCAATCCGTATAAGGGTACGAACCAGAAGAGCCCAGATAGAAGGTTTTTCTTAGCCGTTGGCCAACGTATATATAGAGAGAAGTCCGGTAGTGCAAATATTTAAACCGTTCAATCCGTGTGGTAAAAGTCCCCTTAAACCACTATCAGTGTGAAGTTAGAATTAATTTACAATTAATTCACACGAGGTGAATTATTTGTAGACCACGTAGACAATCAAATATAAGAATAAATACACCGCACTGAGCCTCAGGGAGACTCAGTAGGTTTTAGTATCGTATTTTGATGTGTTTACTACATTTTTTACGACTAGTTACTTTAGGTGTATTATTCGATTTTATCTCGAGGATAATAGTGGACGGAGAAGTTCATTTTATTGACGAATTACAGGAGTTGATCTCCCTCAGAACCGGGTAGCTGAAAGGAGCTTGTAAAGTACGACAGGAGCAAAGTCTTCCGAGCACAGGGAGTTGATCACCCTCAGAACCGGATAGCCGAAAGGAGCTTGCAAACTACGACAGGAGCAAAGTCTTCCGAGCACAGATAAGTGAAAAGAAATCCCCACCTTCCATTTTGCTCGGTTTGATACGTTTGCGTGATTTTCATATATATATATATACATCATGCAGATTTTATTATTATTATAAATCTAGAGCAAATTGGAGTGATTAGTAATATATGCAGAAATTAACAGGTGCCCATTTTATTTAGCTGATGAGCATTTTATTTTTCTTTTTTTTTTTTCTATATATATATATATATATATATATATATATATATATATATTATCCGACCATCCGGTCGAATGCTACTAATTTTAATTAAAAAAAAAAAATAATATATATATATATATAATTATATATATATCCGTTTTGCTCGGTTTGATACACTTGCGTGATTTATATATATATATATTTATATTTTATGCATATTTTTAAAATTATTTTAAATCTAGAGCAAATTGGAGTGATTAGTAATATATGCAATTTTTTAGCATTTTTTATTTCTAAATTTTTATAGATTAATTAGTCATCCGACCATTTCCCAACAACCATTCATTCTTCTTTTGATTTTTTTAATCCATCTTCGGTCCGAAAATCCAGATACTTCAATTCCAATGCGACTTTTCAGGCCGTCGTTGACAATCAAGGCCTCCCTCTGACTAATTAGCAGTCATAGGACGTTTGAACAATGTTTTGACTGGCCTAGTCAATCCACACAACACGAACATGATGCAGTATCGCAGTTAGGGGTATAGAAGAACGTAATTTGGCGTAGAGAAGGTCGATATGGCAGATTTTCATAGGTGTGGGCGAGTACAGCGACGACAAAGGGCAGATAGAGGTGATCAAGAAAAGCAGGTAGCAATGTAGAATCGACAGTGTCAGGCGACGTAGAATGGAAACGTGTGAATTAAGCGCGCGTGAGACAGGTAGCAATGCAGAAGAGGAGCTAGGCACAGTTTGGGAGAAACTGAGACAGAAAAAATGCGATTTCAACTCGTATTTTCAACAAATATCAACTACGGGAGCAAGTTTTGGTAATCAATTGGCTAGACGAAAAGACTGGCATGGTTAGAAGATCGATTTTTCGAAAATATCTCGGAGTCGAATGTTCGCCATCGTTGCATGCGCGAACTTCGATGGTCACGAAAGCATAGGGAAAAAAAAAAATATATCACGGGGGGGTATCGAACCCACGACCAACACACAACTAGAAGACATATTTACCGATGTTACAAGACAGAATACATTTTCGTATATATATATATATATATATATATATATATACTTAAATTTCCATTCTAGAGAGAAAGGAAGTCAACGTAAGTGAATCAGCCGTAGGACCAACATAGCCTGGTACGGTTGTATGATTGTTGGTGAAAACTAAGGAGGAGAACGTTATCACCGACGTATAAGGCGAATCGTCAAGATGCAGCGGACTCTTGCAAAGTACAGAAGAAATAGTACATGCAAAAGTAGACAGCACTTATCAGGCATCGTGCAAGTACACTCAAGTTGGTTTGAATAAGGAATTTGTTTTTTGGTTTTCCAACTTCATAACCGATGTATCTACCTTGGGCTTCAAGGTTATTCTTGGGAACCTTGACCTGAACTTCCTGGCTGCAGGCCTCGGATTTGATTGATGTTGGAGTACAGTGGTCCGAAGGTTGGATTAAAGGAGCATTCAGAACGCTAGAACACGACAGGCGGTTGATCATTGAACACGCTTCGAGTCTATCAGCAACTCTTAATTACTCCTATAGACAGAGCAAAGGAGAGCAAAACGAGTACTCATTAACAAAACCAACCCAAACAAAATGATTAGCAATCATCAAGGAGCAAGGTGTATTCGAGCGCAACGAGTTTTCGGGGACCCGCAAGCAGACCTTGTAGACATCAACATGATTCAATGATAATTAGCTATTTTGGTATCACGAGAGGAGAACGGCGGAAGAAAGTGTGTAACACAAATGGCTGAAGTCAACTATTATATAATAGCCGACACTCCTTCAATCTGGACCAACTATTCATCAACAACACAAAGCCATACATCGAAGTCTTAACATCAAGATGCCTATGCGTCCAACACCCCGTAGCCCTCGACGCACTCGTCGCGACGGCAAAGCAACCCAGAGATCTTTGTCAGATTTCGAGCAGACCCACCAAGGAGGCACAGCTTCTTCGCGCCAGACAGTAGCATCGCGTCGAAGAGATGAACAACCGCGACATGAACAGACAGACCAAGACGTGGGCCAGGCAGCAAGCAGGCGACATCAGTTGGGGCACGGGTCTCGCTTATCGGCAAGAGGGAGAGCAGATCCAGAAGACAGTGAGGTGCAATTTGTGATTAGGCATACTAGTCGTTCAAAGTCTGCTGAACCAGCAGCTGAGAGCGACACAGGGTAGCCAATGTCCGAGGTACTTCGGGCATTCATTCAGCGGGTGATAGACCGTATTCATGGCAGCCTTTTCACCGAGCACCTGAACGAGATTTCACTCGAAAGCGAACTCGATCGGGGAGTTTTACCAGTGCAAGTCAGGATTCCCTCGCAGGCAACGGGGATGAGCGACAAGTCCAACGGCATAGAAATATGTCAGGGTGGGCCACGGGCACTCGTCAGCAAAACTCTGACGAAATCAGGGGCCGACAGCTAGAGCAATATTTGAGCGACCCACATGGGGATTATCGTAGGGAAGCCGAACGAAAACAACTACGTAGACGATGGGAACTCAGCCGACAGCACCGAGACTTCGCGCGATCGATACAGGATATGCGCAAGGCTAGTTACGTTGACGACGGTAAGCGCAAGTATAGTGACGTCGACGACGGTAAGCGCAAGTCTAGTGATGTCGACGACGGTAATGTTCATGGCAGCAGAAAACGACCGCACAAAGACGAACAGGCGAGAGAGCCGATCATGACACCAGCGCAGTGGAACGAGCATCGCCGAGCCATGTGTCAACGCCTCGAAGGGAAGATATCCTTCTTTGTGGATGAACTTTGTCGAGCACAGGGAAACTACGATGTCCCAAGATGTACATTACTAACGTCCACGATCGATACGTTGAAAGGAGCGTTGAATACTCAATTGGAAGCTATCAGGAAGAACAGAGCTCCGGAGCCACGGACATGGCCCGATTGGCCTTTAGACCGTTATCAATTAAGCAGCACAGCCGATAGAGACACACGAGGGGCGCTAGAAGAGGCACTGAAGAACGCCCATGTCTCAGGACTAGATGAGTCGTGGATGGTACGTTGGTTCTATAAGGTACTCATACATTTTAAGGCAGCAAAGGCCACAATTGACTATCTCCGTGACAACCATAATGAGCTGAGGGTATATCCGGCGGAACAGGTCATAGACCAAATCTGTCAACATGAGAGCAAGGCCACCGTAGACCCTACCTTTAAGAAGTTGGCGAAGGGTAATCCCGCACCAAGGGTGTAGAGTCAGCCAGGGAACATTTGAACAAGATTGTGGAAGTTCACAAGAGAGCCTGGGAGCGAGCAGATAAGGGCAAGGACTTTCCTAAGCGGTTGCTTAATCACTGCCTCATACAGGCCCTCGAGGACCTGACAGGTAATATGACGTATGAACGCACGCTACAACACCACATAGGTTGGGACCACCTGGAGACTGAAGACCTTCTCCGCATTTTAAATCCAGACATACAAGAAACCGATGCCATCCTCAGACAACGGGTACGGACACAGATGAATGTGGGGATAGGCGTAGACAGTTTCCAGCCCAACAACGAGATCGTAATTTGAATACGAATACAGGAGGAGGCAGCACACAACGCACAAGCACGTCTACGACCACCACGTGTTACGCGTGCAGAGCGGGTGCCCCACCCAGTTTCAGGCATATATCATCCTGCAAGCACTACCAGTCGAACAAAAGGGTTGGATTCACATCCAGCTCGGGCCGAGGATTTAAGCAAGGCGTATCCTTCGATAAGAGTTTGCCCGCGGTCAACACCATTACGGCTCTAACAGACTCGGACGACCAGCAAACGGAGCAGGAGGAGACCACGCCTACAGACACACACATTGCTTCCATACTGGCACACCCAGACGAAATCGAACAGGGTGAGTTAGAAGAGGATGCAACGTGGGAAACCATAGGCAGCGATCAGGAATAGGACGTAAGGGTGTCGGATGTAGATGCAACTTTAGTTTTCCCGTCTAGCACACCTGTGATACTATCGATCAAAGATCCATTACTTTCAATGGACAATCGAGTATTCATATCCATCCTGATTAACGGTAAGACATGCAGGGCGTTAGTGGATTCTGGGGCAAACAGAAGTTGCATTGATTCGACATCCGCACACGATTGGGGATTGCAAATTAAGTCGGCTCCGGAGGGATCCTATATATACCTAGCTGATCGTAGTCTTCGTACACGGCGAATAGGCTCAACCGTACAAACTCCAGTACGATATGGTCTAGAGCTCACAGAACAGTCTTTCGAGCTAATGAATCTACCACCGGCTATCGACGCGATCGTAGGCCAGGATCTTATGCCTGGCTTAGGGCTATACGTGGGAGGCCTTCAATCGCCATTCTCACCCATAGATCCAACGGAGCTAGACAAACTATTGGAACCAATACCGCTGAGACGACCACCAGATTTGACCGAGGAAACCGGTGTTCGCCTGGAACTAGACAAGGAACTGAGGGACAATGACGGTATTCGAGAAAAGGACAGGTGCAGACTGGAAGGAGGCGAAGTTAGATTGCCAGTGACACCAGATCAAGCTGCAAGGATGCGGAAGGCAGTAAGGAACTTTGTAGCAGACAAATGGATACCATGGGTAGATAGACAGGTGCAGAAGTGGATTCAAGATTTGGTCATAGTTCAAAGGGATACAGCCACTTCCGTCAACTTACCCTTGCTCGCCGTGCCAGAGTATACTCAATCTGGAGAACTAAAGAAAGTGCGAGTGTGTTTGGACCTCAGAGCGGTGAATGCATTAATACCGGCGGATCAGTTCATTATTCCCCGTATCAACGACATCATTGGTAACATCAAAGGGAAGAGATATTACACGACATTGGATCTAACCGCAGCGTACCATCGACTCCCAATTCACCCTGATTCTCAGTATCTATTCAGTTTCACACATGGCAAAAGCCAGTATTCCTTTACATCAGCGCCATTTGGACTACACACTGACGCAGCAGTTTCAGCGTACACTGAGTGTGATATTGCAAGAACTTCCGGCACACCACTACCTGGACGACATCGTAATAGCAACAGATGACTACGAGGAACACGTACGAGTAGTGAAAGAGGTCATTCGGCGGCTGACGTACCACAGTTTCAAGCTAAACCCTTCAAAATGTCATTTTGCAGTCAAAGAAGTCATGATCCTAGGGAAGCGAGTATCGAAGGCCGGAATTGATATTTGCCATGAAAAAAGCAGGCCAAGCTCATTGACTGGCCAACCCTGAAGAAGTACAAAGACATTGCATCAGCCTTGGGATTAGCCAACTTTCTTCACGAGCACCTACCAAACTTTGCAGAGGTAGTTGCCCCACTCCGGGAATTTGTAAGACTGAAGCCTAAGGAAATCATTGGAGACAGGTGGGAACAGAGACACCAGCAAGCTTGGGATGCCATGAAGCAAGCCATAGTTGAGGCAGTAGTGTTGAAATTTCCCGTCGACGAAGTACCTTTACAACTCGAAACGGATGCAAGCGACTACGGTATTGGAGGTGCATTGTTCCAGACCATAGAAGGGAAGAAGCAATACCTAATGTTCTTCAGCAAGACCCTCAACGCAGCACAGCGCAATTACGCAACACCCATGAAGGAATTATTGGCCTTGGTATATGGTCTCACACACTTCCGGGATCATCTCGAAGGTCAACGCTTTTCAGTGTTGACTGATCACAAGGCTTTGGTGTATATGAACACACAGCTAAAGCTGAATCCGATGCTACAACGATGGCATCACATCATAGCGCCTTTCAATTTTACTATCTCGCACATCCCGGGTATAAAGAACGTGTTACCAGACGCGTGGTCTAGGCTTCATGAGGGAACTGTTGAGACTGAGGACCCGGAGGTACTATATGCAGAATGTTGGCAACTTTTTCCAGACTACTTTGAGCAAGCGCAACGGATTATGGGTGAGAATAATGTCGATGTCTTTGCTTCGCATCAGGACCATCATTTGCCACGCTACTACACCGACGATGACAGGGGTGGAGCGTTTGCACATTGTTGGAAGGATATAGACGGATGGATGAACCCACCATGGAGATTAATCCATAGAATGTTGCGCAAGATACGATCAGAGAGGGCCACAGCTACGGTGTGTCTACCGTGGGCGCCCCACGAGCCTTGGTTCCAGTTATTCAAGTCGCTTCTACAAAGAGACCCAGTATTAGTTCCAAGGACAGCCCACTCCTTCCTCAAATACGGAAAGTATGCGAGTGGCAAGGCACCATGGGGTCACACAGTCATTGCCAGAGTAGGCCCACGCAATGGTTACAGCCTTCCAGCGACGTTTTCAGCACGATTGGGATATGCAGAACCGTCCTCAGTATCGAACGTCACCCCATTAGATACGTCTCGGCTAGTATCGATCGCTATCTCGGAAGTAGCCATGACGGATTCTCCAGATGAGGAAGAGATAAGCCGTCGCACACAGCTCACCTTGTGCCAGCATGAGATTGGGCATCATAGAGCAGAAGATACAGTTGCTCAACTACAGCAGAACGGACATTTGTGGCCTAACGCTCTGGAACTTGCACAAACAGTTAGGAGAAACTGTCGCACATGTCTAGGACAGAGGGTGTTACGAAAGGGATTTCACCCGATGATTAATATAACGGCAAAGTATCCGTGGGATCATATTCAAGTCGACATGATTCCAATGCCACTAGTTTCAGCAGCAGGAAATCGATATATATTGCACGTCTTGGATATAGCAACGGGGTACTCGATATTGAGAGCAACGGCCACAAAGTCAGCAGAAGTGGTGACATCTAAACTTATGGAGGTGTTTGGGGAACATGGTTTTCCCAGGAAAATTCAATCAGACGAGGGAGGCGAGTTTTCGAACAAGATTGTTAAATTAATAACTCAAGAAGTTGGAGTGATGCATGCAAAGTCGCCACCATATCGTCCTCAGGTTCTGGGAGCAGCGGAGAGAAGACACAGAGACATCCACGAAGGAGTTCGCAAGCTATGTGAATCTTTGCCTACGGCATGGGATGTCCGACTACCACTTATTATGCTGTGCCAGAACCTCCGAATATCTCGGCGACACAAGACAGCACCATTCAGTGCTTACTTCGGTCGCCGTCATGTTCCGTTTGCTGACTTCACGGATGACCTTCCGGGAATCAGCCGGTCACCAATGAGGCTTGGGCACACCGGCTGGATCGTTTGCACGACACTATCTTGCCGACGCTTTACAAGGTCACGCAGAAATACGCAGACACACTATCCAGGCAGTTTGACCGCCTCCATGCTTACGATTTTATCGCCTTTCAACCAGGGGATGTGGTAATGGTACGGTCCGAAGGTCGCACAACCAAAAGCAATGCGACCAATGTTTGGACCATACGTTGTCAAAGCCAGACAGGGACAAGGATATGAACTGACACACAAGGATGGTTCACTTCCAGATACTTTCAAAGGTAAACCAGTTAGAGTGGAACTTTTGCGACTAGTCCATAGAGCCACCGAAAAGCCTTTAGAAGATCATATGTGGCAGGATAGTTCCTCGTTCCGTTACATCATTCGACATAGACAGAATGATTCCACAGGGAATACAGAATACTTGGTTCGCTGGCGGGATGGTGATCCAACTTGGGAGTCAGCCGAAGCTTTTGACGATCCGAATGACATCGCGGCATACCACAAAGCCGAGCAAACTCGGCAGAAGAAGAAAGCGGCACAACAACAATAATTCCAACGTTACGTTGATGAATACTAGATGTCTATCATCTACTTCCGGATCGGAGTTTTGTCTCTCCTCGTGAGATTTCACCACGGTATAGAGGCGAAAGACGATTCCACAACTCGAGCTTATAGGCGAGTATAACTCCAGCGGATACCCTAGCTTATGGGGGGTGAAAACATACCAGCGGATACCCTAGCTTTTTTGGGGGGGGTGAAAATATACCAGCACAGCCGGGATGGTTCAAAAGACCAGTTTCAAGGCAAGAACTTACTCAGCAGAAGGATTTCATTAGTTTATATATATATATATATATATATTGTTTATTTACACTACTAGTTATATATGTTTAATTTTCAATAGTTTAAGAGGTCATTTATTTTTTGAAGCTCTTCAATCACTGGTGACGCTTGAGCTTGAGGGGAGTGTGGTAAAAGTCCCCTTAAACCACTATCAGTGTGAAGTTAGAATTAATTTACAATTAATTCACACGAGGTGAATTATTTGTAGACCACGTAGACAATCAAATATAAGAATAAATACACCGCACTGAGCCTCAGGAGAGACTCAGTAGGTTTTAGTATCGTATTTTGATGTGTTTACTGAACCAGAAGAGCCCAGATAGAAGGTTTCTTAGCCGTTGGCCAACGATATATAGACTAGACCGGTCACGCACTGCAAATATTTCAATCCGTATAGGAATGAACCAGAAGAGCCCAGATAGAAGGTTTCTTAGCCGTTGGCCAACGATATATAGACTAGACCGGTCACGCACTGCAAATATTTCAATCCGTATAGGAATGAACCAGAAGAGCCCAGATAGAAGGTTTCTTAGCCGTTGGCCAACGATATATAGACTAGACCGGTCACGCACTGCAAATATTTCAATCCGTATAGGTACGAACCAGAAGAGCCCAGATAGAAGGTTTCTTAGCCGTTGGCCAACGATATATAGACTAGACGGTCACGCACTGCAAATATTTCAATCCGTATAGGTATGAACCAGAAGAGCCCAGATAGAAGGTTTCTTAGCCGTTGGCCAACGATATATAGACTAGACCGGTCACGCACTGCAAATATTTCAATCCGTATAGGTACGAACCAGAAGAGCCCAGATAGAAGGTTTCTTAGCCGTTGGCCAACGATATATAGACTAGACCGGTCACGCACTGCAAATATTTCAATCCGTATAGGGTACGAACCAGAAGAGCCCAGATAGAAGGTTTCTTAGCCGTTGGCCAACGATATATAGACTAGACCGGTCACGCACTGCAAATATTTCAATCCGTATAGGTATGAACCAGAAGAGCCCAGATAGAAGGTTTCTTAGCCGTTGGCCAACGATATATAGACTAGACCGGTCACGCACTGCAAATATTTCAATCCGTATAGGTAATGAACCAGAAGAGCCCAGATAGAAGGTTTCTTAGCCGTTGGCCAACGATATATAGACTAGACCGGTCACGCACTGCAAATATTTCAATCCGTATAGGTACGAACCAGAAGAGCCCAGATAGAAGGTTTCTTAGCCGTTGGCCAACGATATATAGACTAGACCGGTCACGCACTGCAAATATTTCAATCCGTATAGGTATGAACCAGAAGAGCCCAGATAGAAGGTTTCTTAGCCGTTGGCCAACGATATATAGACTAGACCGGTCACGCACTGCAAATATTTCAATCCGTATTGGTACGAACTAGAAGAGCCCAGATAGAAGGTTTCTTAGCCGTTGGTCAACGATATATAGAACTAGACCGGTCACGCACTGCAAATATTTCAATCCGTATAGGAATGAACCAGAAGAGCCCAGATAGAAGGTTTCTTAGCCGTTGGCCAACGATATATAGACTAGACCGGTCACGCACTGCAAATATTTCAATCCGTATAGGTACGAACCAGAAGAGCCCAGATAGAAGGTTTCTTAGCCGTTGGCCAACGATATATAGACTAGACCGGTCACGCACTGCAAATATTTCAATCTGTATAGGTACGAACCAGAAGAGCCCAGATAGAAGGTTTCTTAGCCGTTGGCCAACGATATATAGACTAGACCGGTCACGCACTGCAAATATTTCAATCCGTATAGGAATGAACCAGAAGAGCCCAGATAGGAGGTTTCTTAGCCGTTGGCCAACGATATATAGACTAGACCGGTCACGCACTGCAAATATTTCAATCCGTATAGGTACGAACCAGAAGAGCCCAGATAGAAGGTTTCTTAGCCGTTGGCCAACGATATATAGACTAGACCGGTCACGCACTGCAAATATTTCAATCCGTATAGGTACGAACCAGAAGAGCCCAGATAGAAGGTTTCTTAGCCGTTGGCCAACGATATATAGACTAGACCGGTCACGCACTGCAAATATTTCAATCCGTATTGGTACGAACCAGAAGAGCCCAGATAGAAGGTTTCTTAGCCGTTGGCCAACGATATATAGACTAGACCGGTCACGCACTGCAAATATTTCAATCCGTATTGGTACGAACCAGAAGAGCCCAGATAGAAGGTTTCTTAGCCGTTGGCCAACGATATATAGACTAGACCGGTCACGCACTGCAAATATTTCAATCCGTATAGGAATGAACCAGAAGAGCCCAGATAGAAGGTTTCTTAGCCGTTGGCCAACGATATATAGACTAGACCGGTCACGCACTGCAAATATTTCAATCCGTATTGGTACGAACCAGAAGAGCCCAGATAGAAGGTTTCTTAGCCGTTGGCCAACGATATATAGACTAGACCGGTCACGCACTGCAAATATTTCAATCCGTATAGGAGTACGAACCAGAAGAGCCCAGATAGAAGGTTTCTTAGCCGTTGGCCAACGATATATAGACTAGACCGGTCACGCACTGCAAATATTTCAATCCGTATAGGAACGAACCAGAAGAGCCCAGATAGAAGGTTTCTTAGCCGTTGGCCAACGATATAGACTAGACCGGTCACGCACTGCAAATATTTCAATCCGTATATATGGTACGAACCAGAAGAGCCCAGATAGAAGGTTATCGTTAGCCGTTGACAACGATATATAGACTTGAATGGTCAAGAATACAGCGAGACTAAGTCAAAAGGCGTACAGAAGAAATAGTACTGCAAAAGTAGAGCCAGCACTTATCAGGCATCGTGCAAGTACAATGACACTCAGAGTTGGTTTGAATAAGGAATTTGTTTTTGGTTTTCCAACTTCATAACCGATGTATCTACCTTGGGCTTCAAGGTTATTCTTGGGAACCTTGACCTGAACTTCCTGGCTGCAGGCCTCGGATTTGATTGATGTTGGAGTACAGTGGTCCGAAGGTTGGATTAAAGGAGCATTCAGAACGCTAGAACACGACAGGCGGTTGATCATTGAACACGCTTCGAGTCTATCAGCAACTCTTAAGTACTCCTATAGGCAGAGCAAAGGAGAGCAAAACGAGTACTCATTAACAAAACCAACCAAAACAAAATGATTAGCAATCATCAAGGAGCAAGGTGTATTCGAGCGCAACGAGTTTTCGGGGACCCGCAAGCAGACCTTGTAGACATCAACATGATTCAATGATAATTAGCTATTTTGGTATCACGAGAGGAGAACGGCGGAAGAAAAGTGTAACACAAATGGCTGAAGTCAACTATTATATAATAGCCGACACTCCTTCAATCTGGACCAACTATTCATCAACAACACAAAGCCATACATCGAAGTCTTAACATCAGAGATGCCTATGCGTCCAACACCCCGTAGCCCTCGACGCACTCGTCGCGACGGCAAAGCAACCCAGAGATCTTTGTCAGATTTCGAGAGCAGAGACCACCAAGGAGGCACAGCTTCTTCGCCAGACAGTAGCATCGCGTGTCGAAGAGATGAACAACCGCGACATGAACAGACAGAACAAGACGTGGGCCAGGCAGCAAGCAGGCGACATCAGTTGGGGCACGGGTCTCAATGCTTATCGGCAAGAGGAGAGCAGATCCAGAAGACAGTGGAGGTGCAATTTGTGATTAGGCATACTAGTCGTTCAAAGTCTGCTGAACCAGCAGCTGAGCGACACAGGGTAGCCAATGTCCGAGGTACTTCGGGCATTCATTCAGCGGTGATAGACCGTATTCATGGCAGCCTTTTCACCGAGCACCTGAACGAGATTTCCCACTCGAAAGCGAACTCGATCGGGGGAGTTTTACCAGTGCAAGTCTGGATTCCCTCGCAGAAGCAGCGGGGATGAACGACAAGTCCAACGGCATAGAAATATGTCAGGGTGGGCCATGGGCACTCGTCAGCAAAACTCTGACGAAATCAGGGGCCGACAGCTAGAGCAATATTTGAGCGACCCACATGGGGATTATCGCCTAGGAAGCCGAAACGAAAACAACTACGTAGACGATGGGAACTCAGCCGACAGCACCGAGACTTCGCGCGATCGATACAGGATATGCGCAAGGCTAGTTACGTTGACGACGGTAAGCGCAAGTATAGTGACGTCGACGACGGTAGGCTTAAGTCTAGTGAGGTCGACGACGGTAATGTTCATGGCAGCAGAAAAAAACGACCGCACAAAGACGAACAGGCGAGAGAGCCGATCATGACACCAGCGCAGTGGAACGAGCATCGCCGAGCCATAATGTCAACGCCTCGAAGGGAAGATATCCTTCTTTGTGGATGAACTTTGTCGAGCACAGGGAAACTACGATGTCCCAAGATGTACATTACTAACGCGTCCACGATCGATACGTTGAAAGGGCGTTGAATACTCAATTAGAAGCTATCAGGAAGAACAGAGCTCCGGAGCCACGGACATGGCCCGATTGGCCTTTAGACCGTTATCAATTAAGCAGCACAGCCGATAGAGACACACGAGGGGCGCTAGAAGAGGCACTGAAGAACGCCCATGTCTCAGGACTAGATGAGAGTCGTGGATGGTACGTTGGTTCTATAAGGTACTCATACATTTTAAGGCAGCAAAGGCCACAATTGACTATCTCCTGTGGCAACCATGTGAGCTGAGGTGGGTATATCGAAGTGAACAGGTCATAGGACCAAATCTGTCAACATGAGGCAAGGCCACCGTGGAGCCTACAGCTAAGAAGTTGGCGAAGGGTGATCCCTGCACCAAGGGTGTAGAGTCAGCCAGAGAACATTTAGGTCAAGATTATGGAAGTTCACAAGAGGAGCCTGGGGCCGAGCCAGATAAGGGGCGAGGACTTTCCTAAGCCCGGTTGCTTAATCCCTGCACCTCGCCCCCAGGCCCTCGAGGACCTGACAGGGTAATGCTGACATGTGAACACTTCACAGCACCACCACATGGGTTGGGATGGCCACCTGGAGACTGAGACAGCTACCTCCGCACGTTTTAAATCCGGACATACACCATAAGGGAGGCCATTTAAATCACTCAGTGGTGCGGACACACCTGCAACTGGATGAATGTGAGGATGGGCGTAGACAGTTTCCAGCCCCAGCTTGGCAAGGATCATAATTTGGTCGAGAATGGGAGGAGGCAGCGCACAGCGCACAAAGCACGTCTACGACGGCCACGTGTTGCGCGTGCAGAGCAGGTGCCCCCACCCCGGTTTCGGGCATGTATCATCCTGCCCAAGCACTACCAGTCGGACAAAGGGGTTGGATTCACATCCAGCTCAGGCCGAGGATTTCAGCAAAGGCGTATCCTTCAATACAGAGTTTACCCACGGTCAACACCTACATTACAGCTCTAACAGACTCGGACG
>LUCW03000168.1:0-35000 GCA_001586965.3 Sphaeroforma sirkka
TGACATGATGCTATCGATCAGGATTTGTTCTTCCGATGCCATTCATCCAAGATGCCTTCATCTCTGGCCTCTCCCAATCTGACCAAGATGGAGCCCGTAGTCCCCTGTTTCCTCTCTGGACCTAGAAGTTCTACTGATCGCGCTCACATCACTCCTGTTTCCCTGTGCATCTACTTGAGGCCTGGCATCAATCTGACCCTGACTGGCAAGTCACTGAGACTCCCAAGGCAGCTGCTCTTCGCCGCCAGAAGCACTCCACGCCCTCTGACCCTTCGCTAGCGTTTCCTAACTCTACACGGGACAATGTTCATGATGCACTCGAAGGGGCTGTCGCTCATGTCAGATACCTTGAGAGTGTTTCGAAAACTACTTCCAGAACTGTTCCAGCTCGCAAGCCTGGTGCTCCTCGTCCGAAATCTAGCCATAATGCTTGTTTTACTTATTGGGATTCCACCCACAAAGCCCCTTCTTGTCCCAAAGCATGTAGTTGCTGTGCCGCTAAAGGACACATCAGCATCGATTGTGATGCCGGTTCTGTTTCCTTCACTGGCTGTAAGATGACGGGTCATTTTGCTAAAGTCTGCTCTCCCAACGTAGCAATATACAGAACTTTGTCTATCCAGCGTTTGTTTGCCCGTATCACAGTCTCTGTCTCTTTTAATTAGGCTGAACATATTGTTTCCACATAGACACTGGTGCCTCAGTCAACCTTATTAATGGCACTCTCACTTCTCACCTTTCGAAGACAGAACATGGTCGTTTCCCACTACTGCTGGCTAATATAATAAAGGTTATTCTTTTTTAACATGGTGTTCTTTCCAATCTCGGCCTTAACTACGTCGGTTTTGGTATCTCAGAATCTACCATTGCTCGGAACAATATGCAGGACAATGGTTTTCCCTTGGCTACCCAGCATGGACATGTACCCTTTACATCTCCCAATATTACAATGGTTTCCAGGCTTGTAAGCAACTCCGCCTTGCTCCAGCTACTACCAAATATGCCACTACTCCCTCCATCTACCATTGCTGCACTCCCTGCTCCTCGTCCTCTCCACCCGGTCATTGGAATTCCTCCTACCACCTTGACTTACGACACCTACCATTATAACAATGCCCATCGAAGCCTGGATGCTACCCTTAAACAGGCTCGTAAGGAAATTGTTTATCTTATCCACCAACCTCCTCCTGGTGTCGCTAAAAAAAATATCAACACACTCCTTCTCGAATCTTGCCAGCCGCTTGCACTCTGGTCTCTGACTCTTGCTTGGGCCCACGTTATAAGCAATGAGAACCTCACTACTCTTGATCCCATCTTTACTCCGTCCGATAAATGGGATAATTGTAAACTTCGATGGAAATTACTAGGTTTCAAACTATATTAAACTAAAATACAATTTAGTCAGTTAGGATTTAGCAGTGGTAGTTGTGTAAGAATGATCGGGACCGCCTCTTGTTAAGAGCCTAAATATCCTCGATCACACAGGGCGTACCTCTAGCTGTTCTTTATTGAATAATTTTCACTAGAAGTACTAAATGTTCATGACCACTTGCCTAATTTGTAAATAGACATAATAACGTAAGTCACGTTAATACATTAGCTGATATAAATAAAGTTCCATCTGAAGAAAAGTTAAAAAAAAAAGAAAAGACTTATTGATTTTGGAGATTGGCGGGAGGACCAAAATCTGTAAGTAGTAGTTCGGAGATTATAAAATTTAGTTTATAATATCCTACATCTACTAATGTCTCAAATAGGTCCAAGTAGATGAGTCATACCAAATACTCAGGCTATTGGAGCCATCAAAGTGAATTTAGAACACTTTGGAAATATTGGAAAAAGAGCTTGTATTAAATTCTTTAAAATACAAATAAAAACCAATGTATTATCTCAATTGATCTTGATATTTTAGACTGACCGGAGGCCGTATTTCTACATAGCCCCCCAGTAGCTTTTAGAACTACGAACGTACGTTAAGATACGATCTAGTTGGTAAAGCGAAAACCAAAGTAAAACGGTTTCAGTCATGACTTATCGAGTAAGTATGTGCCTATATGTACGAGTTCAAGACTCATGTTGTACTCTATGTCGTTTAGTATTTGGTCCAGTAACCATTTCCGATGGAGGCGCCTTACGTTTATTATTTGGTAAGGTATTAGCCAAAGGCTGTTCTTCATTAGTAAGTAAGTTTGAACAATTTTCTGCACTGTTGGTAAGCAGATCAGAAAGTTTAGTCACGTAGGAAGTAGGTGGCAAATAGGGAATTTCAGATCCGTCAGGGTTTGTAGTCACCTGAGGAAACCCTTTTCGTTTATCTCGTGTGTTCTTATGTAAACGCTTATTCCATTTCTTATTAAAGATACGAAGAAAGTCGCGAGATTCACGAAATGCATCGGAGGTTAGCCAAGCTACTGTCCCATCCATGAAACGGGTCTTGTAGTAAGTGTAACCGTCTTCGGATGTTTTGTCAATTATATCCTTGACTTGTGACTCCATAACTGGTACATCAGAATCAAATGAGCGAGCGAATGAGAGTTCGGAGGTAGGGATACGGTGAGTGCCTAGATTGGTTGCGCTAGTACCATCAATGTTATTCACTTCGTAAGTATCACTCTTCTCATCATGGTAGGAAATATACAAAAGGTCCTATCGTCTTAGAAGAGAGTTCGGTAACGTTGGCGTTTCGATTTATAATGTTAACGTAATCGCCGACTTTGAACTGAACAATGTTCTTAGTGTTATTCCATCGGTCATACGCTTTAAGTAGGACGCGATTCTTGTGCTCGAGTAAACAGGGTAAACAACGTTCTGCATATGCTCAATCTTTTGTAGCCACGGGGTAGCGTGTTTTCGGGCGCAGTTTTATCAAACGTTGCTTGTAATTCACTATAGCGGCCAAAGAAATAGTGAAACGGGAGTGTTCCAGTTTGAGGATTCATGCAGTTCTTCATTTGAGTCTGAACCCATTTCAAATGATAAGGCCACATATCCTCAACGTCGTCTAGTGCGGTACGCAAGAGTTTCTTAAGTTCTCTATGACGTGTCTCATTTGCACCCTGCGTTTGAGGTTTGTAAGGAACACCACGCCTATGGGTCATGCCTGATACGAGTATAAGTGCCTCCATTACGTCGGTACAAAACTCACTACCGTTATCAGAACATAGTACTCGGGGAAACCGAAGTCATTGAAGACGTGATAGCATAATTCTGCCACTGTTTGTGGACGTTTGTTCGGTATTGCATAAAGCAAGTTATAGCCCGAAGCCACACATAAAAAAATGACAGATATATACATCGCCAGTATGCTTTGATCGCGGAGTTTAACCAAATCGACTATGACTCGGCGCATCGGTTGGTCTTCTGTCACACTTTTTAGGGGTGCCCAACCGTATCGCTTGATCTGGTTCTTTTCACAATCAGTACAGCGTCGGTATACTTCACGTATGGTTTCTTTCAGCGCCGGGTGATCAAGCCCTGCACGAATAAGCCATTTTATAAGTATGCTCATATGCTCGATGCGTTAAATTATGTATAATTTTAACTCTACTTTCGAGCTCCTCTAAGTCAGTCAGATTCTGCGTAACGCTGGCTGGATGAACCATAGTCCTGTTGGAAAGGGCAACCTCATTATCAGGAGGAGTAGACTCCTGAGATACATAATTGACAACATTGGATTGTTGAAGTATCTTCTTCAGTTGTTTCGCAACTCCTGGCTGTTCTTTAAGCAGCGCTTTAAGTAGTTGAGTGCGAGCTTCAGGTTCTCTTAGAGTTTTGAGTCTTTGATCCATGGCCTTAGCTAGTTCCATGTTTTTTACGATCTAATGCCGTTTCAATCGGCATTACCTCGACTGCAATCTTGTTGGGTGCATGTGTTGTACGAGTCTTGAGCTTTTGTTCAAACTCTTTAGACTCCTCTAGTTTAGCTAAGAATTCGGTTGAGGGTTTCCACTTAGTGGTACCTGCAGGACCGATGCGACAAACAATGGTGTGTTTCCAAGGCGTCTTCTTAATAGAATAGGATCCCTGATACAAGAACGTGTCGGTTTCACGGTCGACATAAATAGGTTCGTCTTGAATCATATTAATTAAATCACGTATCCATGGGTCGGAGTTACGTAAGGGACAACACAGCGTAATGGTAGATTTAGTAATATTAACATAATTTAACAGCTGTGCGATAAGTTGACAAGGTGGGTTAGCCCACGCATTATGCTTTGATAAGTCAAGCTGAAATGCATCACCTTTAGGATGAGTCAACGACCTATATTCAGAAACCTGTTTGTTATGTTCTGCGGCGAACATATCAACAGTAAATGGACCCCATCGTGATTGAGCGAGGTTAAACCATTTCTTATTTAGCATCCAATCGGTTGCTAATAACTCTTTGACTGTTTTCTGGTAGTCGGGCACAAGTCGAGAGAGCATGTCAGGAAGATGGTTATGTATTCCTGGAATGTGTGTTATATTTAAAGCGAACTTGGCAATAATGTCATGCCAGCGGCTCACCAACTGTGAATCAGGGTTCATATCTTTTAAGTATGTTAAAGACTTTTGATCACAGGCGACAGTAAAGTAACTTCCATAAAGGTAGTCTTTAAACTGTCTTAGCGCAGTAACTATAGCAAGGAGCTCTTGTTTAACGGTAGGGTAATTCCGTTGACTCTTATTATAACTCTTGCTAAAGAATTGTATGTAGCGCGGTTTACCATTTATCGTTTGGTAAAGCACTCCACCTACCGCTCGATCTGAAGCGTCGGTTGCTACTTGGAATGGGACACCATCCACAGGGTACTGCATGATGGGTGCGTCCATTACTTTACTTTTGACTAGTTTAAATGCATCATCACATTCTTTAGTCCAAAGCTTTCCCAAAGGTCCTTTGTGCAGCCGTAGGTGACTGAAAGGCTTTAAGTAATGAGAAAGATGCGGTACCGAATCCGAGAAGAAGTTAACAAACCCACACACAGAGTTCACATCTCTTCCAGTAATTGGTGTTGATAAATCCAACAGAAACTGTTTCTTGCCAGGATCAATTTCTACCCCTGCTGCAGATACTTTGTAGCCAAGTAAGTGTATAGTATCTTTAGCAAAAGAACACTTGTCTTCGTTAATCTTAAGTTTAGCATGATTAAGTCGCTTTAAGACTTCTTTAACGAGTTTAGCATGTTCACGTGCTGTCTTTGTAAAGATAACTATATCATCTAAATAGACTGATACGTTATACGACAGGTCCGCAAATAGTTCCATCATAACTTGTTGGAAGAAAGAAGGTAACATGTGTAAGCCTTCAGGTGCACCTTTAAACTGGTACTTCTTACCTTGCCAAGTAAAGGAAAAGTATTTCCTATGAGGCTCATATATCTGTAGTTGATGGAATGCAGCTTTTAAGTCTATCTTGGAAAATATAGTCGCACCCTCCATTTTGCGTAGTATCTCGCTTATCTTAGGTAAGTAAGGAAAACTATGTTGCGGAATTAGTTTGTTGATTGGCGACAGGTCTAGTACTACTCTTGTTTTACTAAACGTTCCATCAGATTTATATTGATCGACCGCTAAGAGAGCTAAGTTAACTGGGGTTGCATCATAATTGATTTCAATTAGACCCTGTTTTAACCAATCTTCGATTTGGGGTTTGACAACGTCTTTGTGTCTCCAACTCACGTAGTTATGTGAAGGACACTTTAACTTAGAGAAGTCGACGTTTGTTAAGTCAAGTCTAACGTACCCATTAGAGAACTTAAACATACACCAGTCAGTTATTGCAATCTTCCTGTTTTGTATAATTAAGTCCATAATTATATCGGTGAAGTGCGGAATCATATCCTTTGCTTCACCTTCCGGAGGCTTAGGTATCTTTAACATATTATCATCTGACTGATCTTTATTCGGGTCCAGCCCATTAGGCAGACCAGTGAGTGTTATACCTAAACTGAGAAGATCAGTCATACCTATAATTAAATCGTATTTCTGAGACATGTCAGTAACGATTAGGTGAGTCTTCACTTCTCTTCTATCTGACAGCATTATGTGTGCATAGTCAATGGCTTGTTCGCAAGTAGTAACTTTGCCATTTCCCAAGATTAAATCAGTTGTTTCGTTATGGACAGCCATATCTGTAGCGTAGGCTACTCGGCATGAGATAGCAGAGACTTCAGCCCCTGGATCAAATAGTGCCATAACTTTTTCTCCATTTACGAAAACTGTTTGAAAGATACGTTCATCTCCTTTGGTATAGATTTTATTGAACATTTTCTCATAATCTTGCTCTAGTGCGCACATATGGTACTGTCAGTGATTAACTTGGACGTCCGGTAAGTCCTTGCAATCCTCTTTGTGCCAACCGTTAGTACCCTTGCAAGTAGCACACTCTTTCATATAGTGTCCAAAATCTGGCTTGCCTGGTGCACACTTAACAGGGTCGTGTCTACCATTCCACTTGCCATTACGTTTTGTGAGGTTGTAACCACACTTCTTACAAGGCGCTCTCACCTTCTTATCACCTTTCGGTTCAGTAGAAGTAGAGCCAGTACCCCCTCCAGTAGTAGTGCGAGGTTTCTTAGTACTACGCGCAGTATTAGTCTCTACTGCGTTTCGCTTAGTGGGCTGGGTGTAGCTCGTGGTACTAAGTACTCTAGTAGAGGAATTGGTATGCTTGTGTACTATCTTCTCAAAGACAGACCAAGGCATAGATCGCAAATCACCATAGGCGATGATGTCATCATTGACTTTCTTAAAGAGGTTAGCTCCCAGAGTCTCCATCATCTGACAAATTAATAAATATTCGCCAGTATAGGTACGACCACCCATCCGAGTATTCATATGTGTCATATGAGCTAGAGCACCTCGAATAGTGGTATCGTTCGCAAAGAACTTGCGAGACTCTAGAAGTTCACGGTCACGTGCATCTTCAAAAAAAAAGGTGTTAAGTATATTATCACGCAACTGGTGCCAGGGTAGGGCTTTCCAGTTGGGCTCATGAGCCTTCAAGATAGTTCGCCATTCACCTGGCTCACAGAAATGAATAAAGGCATTCATCATCTGTTTATCCTTAAGGCTGGCAGACTCCTTAAGTTGGTCGAAGGCCTTCAGTGTCTCCACTGTACTCTCATTAGTAGAGAAATCGACCTCAGCCTGCGCGTTACCTAGCTGCTTTATAAAGCTTGGTTCTAAGTGTTCACGAGGCTCATGCTCAGTGCTACGGGCTGCTAGTGCCAAGATGGTGTCTATTTCCTTTCTCTTGTTATCGATTAGATAGCGAATGTTATCCGCTTTCCTATCGTCAAGGTCAGAGTCATTCAATAGACGGTCCTCAAGGACTTGCATACCAGAGCGCAATAGCCTGAGACGAGTATGTCTGGTTCTCACTTCCTCATCCTCAGGATTAGAGCGGGAACTCTCTAACGAGGTACTGGTGTAGCGATTGCCAAAATCGTGATTACCAGGGTTAGTTGGCAAATGAGGGTCGATATTACGAGGATGGTAAGCCTCATCGAGTTCCATACGATCATATCCTCTGACAGGGTTAGGTTTGTCAAGAGGATGGTCGATGGTAGCATCAGAGCTATAGAGATTAAATTTTGAAATATTATCTCCCTCGCCAGTGGTAATTGGCTTAGTGGTAAACATACTGGCTGGTAAACCAGTAGGTCTCGGGTTCGAAACCCGGCCCGAATTTTTTTCTTCTTCTTCGGTATAGGTAGAATATCAGCCAAGTGGGACACGATAGAGGGGTCCACAACTGCTGCTGCCGCTAGCTCCTTCAAGAGCGCTTCAGTACGGTTCAATTGGCGTCGAGATTGAGAGGATCCAACCACTCGTTGTCGAGTTATGGCGTCCTCAGCTTCGGCCCCAAGATTTGAGCTGAATGGAATGGCTTCTCCATCGATGGCGAAACCGAAATTTTCGGACAGGTCCAATACTTCCTTTTCACGCCGGATTTGTGCTGGAGTGTCCTTTAGATGTGGAGTTATAATGCCCCCCGACATTCGTATCCACGAATTTTCCAGCCTTTCGACGTTTATCCCCAATATTTGACGGCACGTGGTCGGGGGGGGGGCAAGCTGGGGTCCTGAGCTTCACTCCTAGGTGATACACGGACGCTGGCGAGCCTTTCCGCGGTAGTAGATACCTCTTCTTCCAAGGCTTTAGGATCCGACGAGTCATCCTCAGAATAATCCTCTGTACCAACCTCAGAATTTGCTTCCCCAACAGTATCCTCGGCAGGCTCAACTCCAGACAGGCTAGGTGTTTCCACAGGGATCTCAGGAACCTCGGCAGGCTTAGCAGGCTTAGAGCTAGCGGCTCCCTTGCCTTTAGAAGTACCCTTAGCCATAGTATTTGCTGGATAGTAAATCGATGTCAGACAGTCTAGAAGCAGTACACTACTGTAACTACTATATAACTGAAAAAATATGTAAACTTCGATGGAAATTACTATGTTTCAAACTATATTAAACTAAAATACAATTTAGTCAGTTAGGATTTAGCAGTGGTAGCTTGTGTAAGAATGATCGGGACTGCCTCTTGTTAAGAGCCTAAATATCCTCGATCACACAGGGCGTACCTCTAGCTGTTCTTTATTGAATAATTTTCACTAGAAGTACTAAATGTTCATGACCACTTGCCTAATTTGTAAATAGACATAATAACGTAAGTCACGTTAATACATTAGCTGATATAAATAAAGTTCCATCTGAAGAAAAGTAAAAAAAAAAGAAAAAAGACTTATTGGGTTTTGGAGATTGGCGGGAGGACCAAAATCTATAAGTAGTAGTTCGGGAGATTATAAAATTTAGTTTATAATATCCTACATCTACTAATGTCTCAAATAGGTCCAAGTAGATGAGTCATACCAAATACTCAGGCTATTGGAGCCATCAAAGTGAATTTAGAACACTTTGGAAATATTGGAAAAAGAGCTTGTACTAAATTATTTAAAATACAAATAAAAACCAATGTATTATCTCAATTGATCTTGATATTTTAGACTGACCGGAGGCCGTATTTCTACATAATAAGATGATACCGCGTGTTCCTCAGGCTTACTATGGTTGCGTGGTTGCCTATCGTATCGAGGGTCCATCGCACAAATCCACTCACAAATATGCCGCACATTGTCGTTATGGCGACTTTCTTGGCCGCACTGCCAACAGTACCTCTGACACATATTTGGTGTGTAGAAATACGGCCTCCGGTCAGTCTAAAATATCAAGATCAATTGAGATAATACATTTTTTTTATTTGTATTTTAAATAATTTAATACAAGCTCTTTTCCAATATTTCCAAAGTGTTCTAAATTCACTTTGATGGCTCCAATAGCCTGAGTATTTGGTATGACTCATCTACTTGGACCTATTTGAGACATTAGTAGATGTAGGATATTATAAACTAAATTTTATAATCTCCGAACTACTACTTACAGATTTTGGTCCTCCAGCCAATCTCCAAAATCCAATAAGTCTTTTTCTTTTTTTAACTTTTCTTCAGATGGAACTTTATTTATATCAGCTAATGTATTAACGTGACTTACGTTATTATGTCTATTTACAAATTAGGCAAGTGGTCATGAACATTTAGTACTTCTAGTGAAAATTATTCAATAAAGAACAGCTAGAGGTACGCCCTGTGTGATCGAGGATATTTAGGCTCTTAACAAGAGGCAGTCCCGATCATTCTTACACAAGCTACCACTGCTAAATCCTAACTGACTAAATTGTATTTTAGTTTAATATAGTTTGAAACATAGTAATTTTCATCGAAGTTTACAGGTGCAATCTTTCCACACTCAGCAGCTCATCAACACTTGTAATATTCAGTTCTTTTCTGATAAATACTCCCAATGGTCTCCTGATGAGAAATGGTGCGCTCGTACGGTTACACCTCACACATATGATGCCCTGATGTGTGGCACACCTGCTCTTCTTCTACTATCTCAATGGTTCCGTATGTTGTTCCTGCCTTCCGGCCTCTGTCACCCATGCCTCCAGCGCCATTCTCCACCACTGATTGCTCTCGTTGCTCTCCGCCTAACTTGGTGTTTCATCCTGACATTCTGGCCTCTCCACCTCCTAGGCCTCCTGTCTCTCGATTACCAACTGCGCCGAATGCACCCATTCCTCTTCCTCCCAGCTCCATCCCAATTCGCTGATATTACTCGCCGAGGACCACCTTCTCCTATTCCTATTCCTCGACCACCCACTTCCCTCTCTCGTCCGTCTCTTACTCCATCCAATGACGATTTCCATTCCCTTCCACCGTCTCCTCGTGAACCATCTGATGTCCGCACTAGCGACTACGCTCGTATCCCTGACATGGATGATTTACTTGACTCGTTATCACACGATACTCGACTTCATTGCAATGACGACAACGTACACGTTAATGCTGTCCACCGTCCTCCGCCGCACGACTCTCCTTCGACTACTACACTGTTCGAACAACTCTCTATCATGGACGCCACTCTACCAAAAAGTATTACTCAGGCACAGAAATCCTCATTGTGGCCGGATTGGCAACGTGCCATTCTCAAGGAATATCAAGCACATCTCAATAATGATCTTTACGACCTTGTTCCGGACGCTGCTATTCCTCGCGATATAAAGATTATTCATAGTAAGTATGTTTTAACGAGAAAACATGATGAGAATGGTATCCCAACTATTTTTAAGGCTCGGATGGTTGCCCGCGGGGATGAACAGGAATACGGAGATTTTTATCTCGAGACATACGCCCCCGTTGCTTTGGCTACTACTGCCCGCACCTTTATTGCCCATGCTGCTTTTGAAGGTTCGAAATTTATCATTTTGATGTGGACTCTGCATTTCTATACTCTGTCCTCGACACCGTCGTTTAAATAAAACCTCCTAAAGGTAGTGTCGAGCTTGACCTGTATCCGCCGCACATGACTCTCAAGCTTAAGAAGGGCCTATATGGCTTTAAGCAGGCCTTTGGAACCGTGACATTGGGTCTAAACTTATTAGACTACAATTTATTCAAAGTCCCGCCGATGAATGCATCTACACTCATGCTCACCGTAACATGAAGGTTGTTCTCTATGTTGATGAGTTGGCTCCTACAATTGTCAAAGGATCTGGTGACAAGAAGTGGCTTCTGCAGCAACTATCCCGCCACTATTATCTCAAGAACCTTGGTCTTGTACGACATCTCGTTGGACTTCGCATCACCCAACACTCATCCGGTGCTATCACAATCGATCAGCACGCCTACAATCCATATGGTCAAATCATTCGACCTTGAGGATAATTTTCCCCGACACACCCCTGGTAATGACATCCATCCTGCTGCACTAGTTGTTACTCCGGCATTTAAAGGCAAATATCGCCAGCTGCTGGGTGCGCTCGGGTTTGCAGCAAACATGACGAGAGTCAACATTGCTGCCACTCTCGATCAACTTGCCGCCTTTGCGGGCAAACCTACTGTGGCACACGCTTCTGCTCTTAACCGCATCCTTAACTACCTCGCGAGTACTGCTCATCATGCGCTCACAAACTATCCGCGCTCTCCTGACACCCCTATTAGTGACAGCCTCGTTGCCTATACGGATTCCGATTGAGCTGGATGTCTTGTCTCCCGCAAATCCCAAACTGGTTCTCTTCTTTGTTACAATGGGACCCCTATATATTGGAAATTCCAAAAACAGAAGACAGTTGCCCTCAGTTCTGGAGAAGCGGGATATGTAGCTGCATCTGAAACCGCTCGCAACATTTTCTGTGTCCATAATCTGATTGGTACCCTTATCCCCCCTTCTTCATCCCACGGTTTTTCACATTGATAACCAGTCGGCCATAAAGATCGCTCTTGAGACTGGCACTCCCAAAGGCCTTAATTTTTTTAAGATTCGTACCCATTATATACATAAATGTGATAATAATAAGGTTCTCACTATTCAGTACTTTCGTACTAATGATAATCCTGCCGACTTATTGACCCAAAGTCTTCATCGCCCGAAGCACACTGTTCCGTGATAAACTTATGTCCTGTGCCCAACTTGGTCCGGTCTCCCCTTCTGGGGGGGGGGGGGGGGGGGGGGGGCGGGTTGCGTTAGCTCCGCTTATCTTATAAGGGCATCCCCGGCCCTCTTTAGTTGTCCACTTTTACTTAAAGACCCCCCAGGCTCTCTATAGTTGTCCCACACATGGGACTTACAAATATACCAAAGTACACCTCACAGGTTTTTGGTCACAACAATATTTAGTATATATTTAGGACAAATATAATAATAAACAATAGTTCTTCTAAGCTCAAGGATTATTGAACAGTTTAGGGGTGGCCAATATATGGACCTGGGGTGGCCAACATTGACACTGCCCATGCCCACAAGTCTTAGAACTGAATATATCTTTTGATAGTAGAAGACTATCGAATAGAAAAGGTAATATGCTACAATGAGAGATCTGTCCGTATAGAATGGATTATATTTTAATTAAAGCTGTCTCCGGGGTATAATAAATAGTATAATAGTATTTGAACTTCTAATGCCTCATTTATTATTAGCCATCTCGGCGGTGGCTATTTCATATACATTTTCAGGTACACGTCGAAATGAAGTATATTTCTTTTTTGCAAACTCGCAAGCTACAGAGTAAGACCCTTATCATAGCAATCGAGGCAACGATAGGCACTCCTCACAAAACGTCTAACTGTATCAAGTTTAATATTTTCCAGAGCTTCGATGATATGGTTTGATGGCCTACCCACGTATCATCGCATTTTTCTCGCACCTCAAACTTGACTCGGCTCCATTATCGCTCAATGGGGGTTTACTCATCACAATGAAACTTCGGGAGATATACGCATACAATATTGTGTCTCTCGTATGTTTTTTCTATGAGTGATTTCTGATTTACAAAACTCTCATATTGATCCAGGAGACACGTGCAGCAATTGTCGCAATAGGGATCAGAGCCTTTCTTGTTGCAATCCCCACGAGAAGGCAGTTAACGTCCCTTGCCCTTCCCAACTAGTTTCTCTTTGAGGGTTCGTCGAATTCCTTCAGGTTCAAGTGATTGTAGTAAGTATACGCTATTTAACTATATCTCAACGTTGTCCCTTCTCAGGGAGGGGGACGTTGTTCATTTATTTATAATTATAAACAGTAATCCTAAAATGACTGACTCTTAAAATGAGTCATTAGTCATGTGCTGTAAAACCAGCAAAACCCTAAAACCCAGTTTATTAGATTATTCTGATAAACTGTAAAACTTGTAATAAACCTAAAATAATCAATTAAATCTAAGTACTTGTATTCTGACCACAACCCCCCCAAAATGAAGCACTGAACAAAGCAGTGTGCCAGTTCCAGAGATGATAAGGATAACATAGTACCGTATGTGCTGGCGTTTATCCTCTGAGAGCTAGAGCAGTGTACTGGCAGTTATCCTCCGAGAGCTAGAGCAGTGCGCTGGCATTTAACCTCTGAGAGCTAGAGGGCTCGAAAATCACGGTTCGAGCGTACCGTTCGACCGAATGGTCGTCAAAGAGTTATCATTAGGTTTGTGCGCGTTTGGCTTTTACGTGTCCGTGTCTGCGAAGCTTTGTGGTAGGCCGCGATATCGTTGGCATCATCAAAACCAACTCACCAGGTATTCCAATTTCCCCGTCTCATCATTCGTACGGTGTGTGATAATATGGCGAAACTCAATCTCTCCTTCGGTCCATAAGTCTTCGTTAATTGGTGGGTCTGTGTGTCTATGCACTAAACGGAGGAGTTTCACCCGTACCGATTTGTCCTTGAATTCTGGTGGGGCGGAACCATCTGTGTTCCCTAACTCATAGCGTTGACCGTGTCTAGCTTTGACTACATATGGTTCAAACAATGGCCGCATAGCCTTTGTTGTTCGGCCCTCTGATCGTACCATGACCACATCTCCTTCGTCGAAATGTACCAAGTCGTGAGCATGCAGGCGGTCAAATGTCGTCGTAAGCTTGCCTGTATACTTCTAGGTAATGTGATGGAGGGTCGGCAATATAGTGTCCTGTAACTGGTCTAATTTGTGCCCAGGTGTCATTCGTCATCGGCTGAGAATCCGGTAACTCGTCCGTGAAATCGGCGGACGGAACATGGCGGCGGCCAAAGTACACGCTAAACGGTGCACTCTTATGGTGGCGGGATATCCGAAGGTTCTGGTATAGCATCGTAAACGGAAGGCGTTCGTCCCATCGAAGGAGAACTGCCTCACAGCATTGTCGAATAGAACGTGTAATCTCCTTATGACGTCGTTCCGCCGCGCCCAGCACTTGGGGTCGATATGGTGGAGACACCCTATGTAGCATCCCCACTTCTTGCACCAGAAGCTCCACTATCTTGTTGGTGAACTCATTCCCCATGTCTGTTTGGATTTTGCGGGGGAAGCCATGTTCGCCAAAATTCTCTATGAGTGTCTGTATCGTGGTGTCCTTTGTCTTGTCCGGTGTGGCTTGAAGGATAGAATAGCCTGTGGCGATGTCCAAGACGTGAAGAATATAATTGTTCTTGCGTCTGGACTCCAGTGGCATCGGGATGTAGTCCACTGAATATGGTCCCACGGGTAGCGTGCATCGATGCTAATCATCGGGTGGAAACCCTTACGAAGTGTGTCTTGTCCCAAACATGTGCCACATTGCCGCCTAACCTCTGTGGCTAACTCAAGTGCCCCTGGCCAACCATGACCGTTCTGACGAAGTTGTTGGACTGTGTCCGTCGCCTCATGATGTCCTTGTTCGTGTTGCGCTTGCGTGAGTTGCGTACGGCGCTGTTTCTCCTCCGGACTCCCTCCGGACTCGCTTGTGCAAACGCCGGTTGACCCTCTGTATCCGTCATTGCCACTGAGATTTCTCGCGCTGTATCTAAGCACATGACATATTTTGTATGCTTTGGTTCTGCATAACCAAGTCGCTGTGAAAACAGCGGGTCCAGTTTGAACCCATTGGGAGGACTCACCCGTGCTACCACGGTATGACCCCATGGTGTCTTCCCACATGCGTACTTAGCGTACTTGAGGAACGTGTGTGGTGTCCGTGGTACCAGCACCGGTTCTGTCTGCAATAACTGCTTGAACAGGTCAAACCATGATGCTCTTGGTACCCATAGTAGACAAACTGTGGCCCGTGCGCCGTCGGCTTGTATCTTGCGTAACATCCTGTGTGTCTGTTCCCAAGGCGGGTTCATCCATCCATCGACTATCGACCAGTCGTGGGCAAACGCTCCTCCCCCATCATCTTTCGTCCAGAACCGAGGAAGCTGAGCGGTGGTTGGGTCCGCAAATACACCTATGTCATTCGGTCCGAAGTGTTGTTGCGCTTGTTCAAAGTAACTAGGGAATAACTGCTAGCAGTCTGTGTACATTATTTCGAGCTCGTCCTGTTCTGCTGTCCCCTCGTGTACTCTACTTAACATGTCCGGGAGCACATTTATCTCTCCTGGTATATGCGACATGCTGAAGTTGAATGGCGCGATGATATGATGCCATCTCTGAAGCATCGGATTAAGCTTGAGCTGCGTGCTCATATACACAAGAGCCTTGTGGTCCGTGAAGACCGCAAACCGTTGCCCATCCAAGTATTCCCTGAAATGTGTTAGTCCATATACCAATGCCAGTAACTCCTTCATAGGTGTGGCGTAGTGAATAACTGCCAGCAGTCTGTTTACATTATTTCGAGCTCGTCCTGCTAATCGCTAGCGTCGGTTTCCATCAAAGGAATGCCGTCGACCGGAAAGTGTAGCGCCACAGCATTCACCACTGCGTCCTTCATTGCCTGCCACGCCTGTGCATGTCTCTCCTCCCAACGATCACCTATCAACTCCTTTGGTTTGAGTTTGCAAAATTCGCGCAAGGGTGCGACCGTGTTCGCGAAATTAGGCAGATGTTCGTGGAGGTATTTTGCTAAACCCAACGCCGAGGCTATATCTTTGTACCGTAGTGGTGTGGTCCAGTCGATCAGCTTGGCCTGCTTGTCATGGTCAATGTCAATGCCTTGTGCCGATACTTTCTTCCCTAGGATCATGACTTCGGAAATAGCGAAGTGGCACTTGACAGGTTAAGCTTAAAACTAGTATGTTAAGCGTTGTATCACCTTCTGCACCGTCCTAACGTGTTCGTCATAATCGTCACTAGCGATAACTATGTCATCGATATAGTGGTAAACCGGTAAGCCATCAAGTATCGTACTCAAGGTACGTTGGAACTGCTGCGTGAGTACATGAAGACCGAACGGTGCTGATGTGAACGAGTACTGATAACGTTCGTGTGTAAAACTAAATAGGTATTGTGAGTCTGGATGGATGGGCAGCCTGTGGTATGCAGCCGATATGTCCAGCGTCGTGTAGTACTTCTTACTCTTGAGGCGAGATATGAGTTCGTTGACATTGGGGATCAGGAACTGGTCACCAGGAATAAGCGCGTTAACGGCACGCATATCTAAACACACGCGTACCTTCTTGACGTTGCCTTCCGCATCGAATGTCGGTACCGCAAGGAGAGGAAGATCAACAGTCGTTGGTGTCGTACGTTTTGTAATCACCAAATCCGTCAACCACTTCTTCACTTGTTCATCCACATATGGGAGCCATCGATCGGATACGAAGTTACGCGTCGATCTACGCATCTGCATCGCTTGTTCATGGGTTACAGAGATGGTTACCTCACTCCCTTTCAGACGACAGCGTGCGTTGTCGGCACTGTTCGCATTGGCTTCCAAATCTTGTGCCAACCGTTGGCGTACATCGACGGGTTCCGTCGTGTTAGGTGCTTGTCGGCGTGGTATGGGTTCGAGGAGCTCATCTAGTTCCGTGGGGTCTATTGATGCAAGTGGCGATCGGATACCGCCTATGTATAGGCTCAAGTCTTTCAACATATCTTGCCCCACTATGACATCTATACCCGTCGGCAAGTTCATCAGTTCCAATGAACCGTCGATAATTCTGGTACCGTACCTTATAGGTACCACTTCCGTCGTCCCCAGTCGAGAGTTCGAACCGCCTTGTCAGCTAAATATATAAATGACCCATTTAGTGCCGGAGTTATTGGTCGGCCAAGGAGGTCTGCGGATGTCTGTGAGATACAACTTCTATTTGCTCCCGTGTCTATCAAGGCTTTGGACGTACGTCCGCTGATTTGTACTTGAATACAGACTCGGTTATCTGACGTCAGCAATGGGTCTTGTATTGCCATCACTGCTTCAATCGTGGTAACAAATATGAAACTCCTATCCGACTCAGACACCCTCACCTCTCATGCGTGATCGGCTACCGACTCCCACGTCTCATAGGTGTGGTTTGGTGTTGACGTCATGTGCTCGAAGTCTTCGTAAAGAATCGTGTTGATATGGATCTCCGTAGTTTCCGATGGTAGAGCCGAGACTTCGTCCTGTGTAATCGCATTCACCTGTACTTGAGGCGTCGGACGTATTGTGACTACGTGTCTAGTCTGAGATGTATTTTGCCCCTGTCCTGCGGTTGATGTTGTGGACGGTCTGTGTACCGATTGTACGTCCCTCAAAGACGGTTGTTGTCGTATAACATTGCCCGACCCTCCGCGCTCACCGCTTGCGACGCCCTAAAATGATGACACCGTGGGATGTGCCTACAACCTGGTGGCACTTGTGCCTGGCACCCCGCACAAGTCGTTAGTACCGTAGGTTGGGACCGTTGAGTCCAATTCTGCGTTTGTCGTCTACTCGTCTGTAGGTTGGGGCGACTATTGGTGTAGTCGCGACTTCCATTGGTCGTCGGGCCCTCGCGGTTGTTGCGACTCTGGAGACGTGCTGTTGTACGTTGCTGTGCATCCTGAATGTCAGGGCTCAACAGCTGTATAAGCTCGTGTGTCTCCATCAGTTGCCATTTGGAATGCAACTGTAGAGTACGTTCATACGTACGGCCGTTGAGAGCTTCTTCTAACAGTTGCACAATGCAGTGGTTCGATAAATTCTGTTGGAAGTCGGCATCTGTCTGGCACCGTTCACGTGCCCTCCTGTGGCTCTCCATGAGCTGTGTCATTTGTTCCATAAGAGGAGTGTGGATGTTCCGACTTTGGCCCTAGGCTAACTTGCAAAACGCGGGATCGAGCCTGTCTATTCTTCACCGCCTCCTTACCATGAGGGTTCTGCCTGGCTCATATTAGTTCATGTGCGAACCCTTGAAAAGTTGGTGTGTTCTCACTGGCAGACAGAGTATCCTCCTCCTCGGTTGAACGGTCCTCTGACCCTGGTGATTTGTACCCGAGTCCATGGTACGGATGCTTACAGCCTTGGATTCGGAAGGTAGGGTTGTCTTCATCCTCTGGTACTGCCTGTACCCGTTCGTGTGCGTCAGAAGATCTCCCCTTAGCGGCCGGCTCTATTGTAGTTCGTCCGGCATTTATGCGCTGCAACCTCTGTTCGTATTTTTCCAAGAGAGACAGCTGTTGTGCCATCAGCTCCGTGAGTTTCTGAGCTGACGATTGTTTTAGCGTTTCCTTGTTGTTGGTACGGCGCCGGTGACGCCTCCACTTGTTAGGTGGGAGGCGTGGTTGGTCATTACTGGGGGATAAGGCCCCTGGAGTACTCCGAAGACGAACGAGAGAACAGACCTTTACTGGCTACCTGTTAACCAATAAAAGTCTGACTTCTGTCCGCACGCAGGTCGGACACTATTTTGGTCTCACCTTCGAATATGACATCCTCGTCAGGCTGTGCAGGTCCATCTTTGTTTGCTGTTGGTGGCTGCTTGTCGTCCGCGGAAACAGGGTGTGGAGCCCCAAGATGTGTATGTTGTTGCCCTCCAGAGCCTGACCTGAGTGCGGAGCAGGCGTTCCGTATGGGACTGACGACGTTTAGTTCCACGTCGGTCGATATCATCTTCCTTGCGGCGCTCAGGATTCAAGAGTTGCTGTCTATGACTTTGGCGGGGGTAGGACATGGTTGGTGAGTTGTTTGTCAATGGAGAAACTAGAAATGTGTGCGAATGAACTGATAGAGCACTGAATATAAATATCCATTTTCTACTAAATTTTATCCTTCAAACACATAACATCTCGACATCGATCTCCAAGGAGCTCGTGGGTTCTCTCGTGACGATTTCATTTCCTTCACTAACACCAGTAGTGTGGATAGTCTATCTACTCTAACACTACCTGCTGTCTTACTCTTCATCCCACAATAACGTGTGGTTGAGTGTCTCATTAGTCGGAGCAACTTCTTAGTCTACTCTTTGCCTGCTCCTGCGCCGACCTAATGACGGCCTATTAAAAAATATCTGACCACATGATTCTCTGTCATCGTGCATAGACTGTACTATCTTATTTCCTTTCTAATCCTAATCCTAATCCTAATATATATATATATATATATATATATATATATATATATATATATATATATATATATATATATATATATACGCCTACACACACACACACACACACACACACACACACACATATATATATATATATATATATATACGCACACACACACACACACACACACACACACACACACACACACACACACATACATATATACACATACACACATACACGCACACATAAGGCGTGCACAGGTCTCATCTGGAGTGTGCGCCCGCATCTGCGGCATCGTTGTTGTGTTCCTTATTCGAGATCGAGGCAGGAGGGGTCATTTGGCCGACTATCATAAAAGGCAACTGCACCAAAGGCACTGTCAACTACTACTCTTTTACAAATACAACATAACTATTTTTACTTTTCACACCGCAAAATATATCAATACAAATACCAAATAAATTTTATATTTTTATAGTTTATTGGGTTATGGGTCTTTGTTACTACTAATATATCTTACTATGTCAGCTTCCGATACTGATATGGTGAGAATCCTCACTCAAAACTCACTCTAAATGGGATTTTGACCTTGACTGGGCTCAACTTCGTTACAGCGGATTCAACTACGATTCCTTGTACAACGAACTATACAGCACCGCTGTCATCCACCGCCTGAATATCACAGTTGTCTTAGAATATAAGCCATTTGATCGCCCTGCTTTTGTCAAAGAAACTGCTCTTAAAACGCAGATACCGGAGCATGCTAATGTATCCACTCAAGCTTCCCGCGAGAAGCCTACGAAGAATAATTTCTACTACCACGCACGCGTTATCCTGATTCGTTTGTTGTTCAAGAAACTACACAGGGATCTCACGATGATCAATATCATCGCCGATCCATGTGATTTAATGACATTCTTTGTTGATAAGTATTCTTATTACTCGGATTGCAAATTTGGAAGCCTTAAAATGTACTGACGAGGAACCTGTCAGAGTCTGCGCCGGATGGTGCTGTAAATTGCAATCTGATGCGAAAGAAAAAAACAACATCTATTTTCATCAGCGATCTATCCTATACTGACCAGGACTAAGCATGTCAATACTTGATCACCCATGACGCCACCACCACATCTCCACTCACCCTTTGTGAACATTTCGATAGATGGCGCAAATCCCATTCAGAGAGAAAAGTCATAGACACACCGACGGTAGCCTATGTCTAGTCGTCATCTGCCACCGCTCTACCTGTGTTTCCTCTCAGACGCCTACCCCATTCTCTACGATACCACCATGCTTTATTTGTTGGAAAACAAATCATTGTGCCCCTACGTGCCCTCTAGCATGTGGTAAATGTGGTACCAAAAGACACAACAACGCTACCTGTCCTGAGGTCAATCTCAAATGTAAAATTTGCCATATGAACGGCCACAATGATATCTACAAGAATATCGCTTATTCTTCTATACCTTGTATTGCAAAAAAAACAAAAAAACAGTATCAACTACGGACACTAATACATCTTTGCTGATTGATGGGGGTGCCACGGTTAATTTCTCTTCAACACCTCTGTCTCTCGACCATTACTTTAACAAATCGAATGTGGGAATTTTCCCGTCATCTTAGCAGACAACACTACTATTGTGATTGTTGAACGGGGCATCTTACCTGCGATTGACATGCCATACCTTAGCTTAAACTTTTATCAACCAATAGTCTCCCAAAATCAACTGCACGATAATAATTTTGTTTCAACTTACGTTTTCCGTCATCGAAGAAGATTTGTCATCTTACACACTCATCTTCTCGTATTATTTCCTTAAACGTATAGCCTTTGCATACATCCTTCTGTTACAGCCACTATTATTAAGCCAACACTACCTCGTCATGTCGCTACCAGTAGTGCCATCACAACAGGGCCCGTCCAAAATTCGCCTCCTTCGGCTACTCCGAGTAATTACCAACAGCTAAACCACTTCTATATCCACACTGCCGCCACAGACTGCCCTACTAGCAACAGGCACATCATCGGGATCGACCTCAGATTGTGCCCCCACAGACATTAATGAGGAACATGCAACGACTACTACAATCGTAACGGGAGATTCTACCATCGCCATCTATTTATTTCTGACCTCACCTTTGGTTTTATACCTAAGGTGTTTGTGCTAGTGTTCAGCCGCTTGGGCTGGCCAGGGTAAAACTCATATGGTCAGTATGAGAAACCTTATGCGGAACACTGATGCTTATCTATTTCAACTTCTCTGGAACTAAATCTCACTCTGATCATATGATGCCTTTCCGCATAGGTTGTGACTCACATAGAACCGCAGCTATTATTATAATGTTGCGGTTGACAGGCTTAATCCACTCTCGGGAATCGGTTGAGAAACTTAATCTACTCTCGGAAGTCGGTTAAGTGATAACTCAACTCTTGAGAGTAATTTGAGCAACTTGATTAGCTCTCGGGAGTGAGCTAACTCTGATGACATAGCTCTCAGGAGTGAGCTGACTCTGATGACTTAGCATAAATCAAAGATGGTTTCTTGCTGTAAAATCTGACCTGAGACCTGTAGTCTCTCACATTTCCCCCAACTCTATCTGTAATAACAGGTGTAAACTTCGATGGAAATTACTAGGTTTCAAACTATATTAAACTAAAATACAATTTAGTCAGTTAGGATTTAGCAGTGGTAGCTTGTGTAAGAATGATCGGGACTGCCTCTTGTTAAGAGCCTAAATATCCTCGATCACACAGGGCGTACCTCTAGCTGTTCTTTATTGAATAATTTTCACTAGAAGTACTAAATGTTCATGACCACTTGCCTAATTTGTAAATAGACATAATAACGTAAGTCACGTTAATACATTAGCTGATATAAATAAAGTTCCATCTGAAGAAAAGTTAAAAAAAGAAAAAGACTTATTGGATTTTGGAGATTGGCGGGAGGACCAAAATCTATAAGTAGTAGTTCGGAGATTATAAAATTTAGTTTATAATATCCTACATCTACTAATGTCTCAAATAGGTCCAAGTAGATGAGTCATACCAAATACTCAGGCTATTGGAGCCATCAAAGTGAATTTAGAACACTTTGGAAATATTGGAAAAAGAGCTTGTATTAAATTATTTAAAATACAAATAAAAACCAATGTATTATCTCAATTGATCTTGATATTTTAGACTGACCGGAGGCCGTATTTCTACACAGGAGACTGGCAAATGGACCTTAATCTATGGCCTAAGGCTATAACACATCTGAAATACAAACCTACGATCGGCTGTTTTGCATCGCCTAAGAACACACAACTTCCACGTTTCGCCGGTCCCGAAGGCGGTCTTGTACGATGTTTTCGTAAAGTCGACCTCCTCACGGAACGAATAAAATATCAAGATCAAATGAGATAACATATTGGTTTTTATTTGTATTTATAATAATTTAATACAAGTTCTTATTCCAATATTTCTAAAGTGTTCTAAATTCATTTGATGGCTCCAATAGCCTGAGTATTGTATTTGGTATGACTCGTTTACTTAATCCTATATGAGACGATAATAGATGTAGGATATTATAAACTAAATTTTACAATCTCTGAACTACTACTTACAGGTTTTGATCTTCCCGCCAATCTCCAAAATCCAATAAGTCTTTTTCATTTTATAACTTTTCTTCAGATGAAACTTTATTTATTATGTGGTCATGAACACTTAATACTTCTAGTGAACATTATTCAATAAAAAACAGCTAGAGGTACGTCCTGTGTGATCGATGATATTAAAGCTCTTACCAAGAGGCAGACCCGATCATTCTTACACAAGCTACCACTGCTAAATCCTAACTGACTTAAATTGTATCTTAGTGTATATATCATAGTTTAAAACATAGAAATATCCATCGAAGTCTACAGCTGTATGATCAGGTGTACGTTCGTCGGTGGTTTTTTATACAGGTTTCAGGTGGATATAGATACCGTACGGGAAAAGAAGTGATGGGTTGTCGTGGGCTTAGGCGGGTTGTGTCAGAGTGGTGAGTGGGATTGTGCTGGGCATTGAGTCGAGTCGTAGTTCCAAGCAACCTCCGAGGTAGTTTGAGAATGGTCGCGTAGGGAACAGACCACAAAGGTGGAGCGAGTTTGTTTGATGCTTGATTTAGAAAAAAAACTTAGAATTGCTGATGAAAGAAAACGAGGGCCAGGGCTACTGATTTCTAATCCCAGTAATTCAGACTATGAAAGCTACAAAGTTTATAAACAGATATAAAATAAAAGGACACTGATCATAGAAACCTACACAGAGTACGAAAAACGCGCTCGCGCTACACAGAAGATGGAAATATGCGAAAGAATTACTGCCAAATCTTAGTGCACCTAACAAGAGATGATGCAGCTGTGCACAACAGCGGACAATAAATTAAATACAAGTGACTGGCGAAACTGAATAGAAAAATAAATAGTGTGGAACACTTTCATCCATCTGTAGCATTCAATGTCGGCAGGGGATTAAAACGATCTGCGTATAGATGTATCATGCTGAATACAATACATATACACATATATACTAAATCTACGAAGATTATAAATGCAACGCATGTACGTTACCGGTATTTGGCGATGGCTTCAGAATTGCCCTAAACATTAAAATATCTCTTACATCAAACAAGTCAAGCTAACTCGTGAACCCTAGACTAGAAATACTTCACTGCTTCACTAAACACACTCATATCTAAACCACAGCCTGCACGAATGATGAACCTAAGAGAAATTGACTTTAAATTTGATTTCACATCACGCTACCACTCATTTCTACCAGGCTATTTGGTAGCAAATTATTTGTCAATGAACTACAGCGGTCTTTGTGCATCCGCAAACCAGTTTTTAAAATCAGTCCATTATAATCCGCTTTTAATCCATCTACATATTGTTTACGTGTTGCGATAGCGACATTATATCTACACCTTGGGTTAAAATGCAGCATCTTTTTGGTACTCTCTTTTCCATAGCTATCAAGAATGTCTTTTTTCACGACTAGACTATCTAATAGCAGTCGAAGCATAGATCACGCTGGGCGGTGTTATGAATGCATACATTTGTTGTCGATAGTACAAATATTTTGGATAGTACAATTTTTGGCCATCGTTATTCGGCGCGAATGACTGCATCGTCGTATTAAACGTTGAAAATGAATGCGGCATAGCGTAAAAGGCATTGCATTTTATGCATAAACCTTTGAAAATTTATATAGCCTTAAACCAAAGAATGCACACAATTAATCTAGTATACTTGACTTTTGTTTTGTTTGACGGAATGTGTAATCCATTTTGATATTTGGCGGGTTCTGTTTTTAGGAAAGTATCTCCATTGCCAGACTGATTCTGTACTGAACAGTTTCAAATATGTGTGTATTGGTGATTACTCAACGGACATAATCAACAACTCAATATTTCAATACACACTGCCCATCTAGTGAAATCATGTGAAATTATAATTCAGGAGACAAATATAATAAAACACGGCTGGGACGTCGCGAGGACTGAAAGTGTATAATCGTAGGGGCAATTTATGTGCTCATATTCAGACTAATAAGTAGTATGTAATACAAGATATCTTTTTCAACCAGTATACGCCCTTACCCAGATACCCTATCACAAATTATTCGGGAGGGTACTCCATGGGGGTCTACAAACGGGTCAAATAGAATCACGGACGTTTTTTGGCGATCGACAAAAAATCGGTGAAAAACCAAAGCGTACGCTTTCAGTAGGTAAATTTGGGACAACACTATTTAAAATAAAAAAAATAAAATACCATTGCAGCATTCTGTATTTGAGTTCTTGTCTTTACATAAATACTTGACATGATGATACCAACCCGTTGGCAACCTCTATATATTTTATATAAAAATAAAAAATTAATGATCCATGATAAGAGTTAAGAAGTATTTTTTTTTAAATATTTATACAACTGCCCTGACAGTTGTGACCCAGTGACGCCATTTCTTTTATAAAAAAAAAAAAACAATGTCGTAAACGAAACTCTGCCCTAACGCGATTTTTGATACTGCTCACTAGAGAGACTATTTACATACATACCACTTTTTTATGCATTTTTTAATGGTTTACAATAAAAAATTGTGAAATTGTCGCATATTTCTAGAGTTGGCACGGATAGGTTTTTTTCGAAACAACTGGGGCCAAGAATATAATTTTTGGGGTAAATACGTAATTATTTACAAGCATAGAAAACGTAGACCTCTGAAAAATAACGAGAGTCAAAGTTACTAGGAACTGAGAATCTGACATCGATTCAATTTTGTCTCAGTAAAGGTCAGTAGCCAAGGCTATATCCAATCACAGCCAAGGCTATATCCAATCACAGCCAAGGCTATATCCAATCACAGCCAAGGCTATATCCAATCACAGCCAAGGCTATATATAATCACAGCCAAGCCTATATCAATTCTCAGTGGAAAATTTGTTTACGTCAGAGACATACATAGCTTTCTGAATGTTCAATTTTCAGAAGGCTATGTCAGAGTTTGATTTTTGGTTTTTTCGAGAGAGATTATCCTGTTGACAGTGATCACTGATCACTGTGATCAGTGATCCTGCTGTGATCCAGAGAACACCAGAGGGCCATGGTTTTGTATTTATATGTATTGGACTCATAATTTCATTCTTAACCAGCAATCCTAGAACTGCCTTATCAGCTGGATACTTCAAGCCGGGGAGAGGCGGGATGGTCTTTTGGAAGTGCGGCACTGAGGATGTTAGCCGAATACATAAGTGTGTGTGAAGTCGCCACGCAAGCCGAGGTTGTCGCCATCACGAGAAGAATATTTCCAGCTCCACTAGCCATACAGAAGACTGGGCAACTGACATCAATAACCAGGCTTACGAAAGCCTCTGAACTATCTGCAACAACTACAGCGCCAAAGACGAGTGCTGTGGCATGTCGCTAGCTAACACATAATTCGTGCTGTGCGCTCCAAATTGGTCTTGACATTGAGAGGCGGGATACAATAAGAGACGAGAAAATGAACAGAAAAGGAGAAGAAAAGAATGTTGTACATATGCGATTACTTCTCGAACCAAGCAGGCAAGTAAAAGAATAAAGCAAAGATAAAATACAAATAAGAACAATTGTGATATAGCAATTACTATGGCAACTTTGTAGATCTCGTCTACCCTGCAATTTAGACATTTTCGAATCATAGGATAATTACTTAAGTTAACAGTTTGAAGATTTAGTGTATATATAGCTAGATGGTAGCTAGATGATTATATCTTTACTTCAAACTTGAATATCACTTCATGTCTAGTATCCTGATGTCATTTACAACAACGCGTATGGGCATGTCCATCAAGTACAATCACACCCAATTAATTTATTTCTACCATTATACTTACATGCGTGATTTTCATACTGCAAGTCACGCGAGAGTTGAAGCTATGACCCTCCGGCACAGTGACTTAAACGCTCCCTGAGAATCTGCATCCGATAGTCCAGTCCTGTTACATAGCAGGCGCTGTCGTAATACTGATGAAATGTGGGCGAGATTACAGAAGTACAACTATTCAAAAAGGCTTCTATTGAAGCGAGCATCATGATGTGCCTGAATTAATTTGATACACAGCCACGCTCACATTGACTTGATAACTGAAGATCCCAATACAAAACGAAACGGCAACACTCAATAAAGGTGACATCGCGTCTGAATGTTTTCATGGTCGAAGTATATTTTACCCAAGACGCTTCACAGTTAACATTTGTGGTCTGATAATGTTTGACAAATTCATTTGTAAGTTATGTTAATGTACAGCTGTCGCACACACAGTACTCGAGTTATATAGTGACGTCTTCCGTGCAATTAATTGTTCCCCCGTAAATCTTTGTTAAACTTTGTTAATTTATGTAAATACGGATAAATTTGTAGAAACAGATAATCATAGCCACCGACACACGCACAGGTGCAGGTATAGACATAGACAAACACAGGCACACCCACACCCACACCCACACACCCACAAACTTATAATTCACTCTAGGCATGATTTTCAGCAAAAACATGCCACATATAGTGCATAGTCCCGGATATGCACATACCAACAGTACAGGTCTCGTGAACCACCTTCACATACGCAAACCATACACGCACACGAGTATGCATGTACTTAAGTACAGGTCAATCCTACGAACACAATCTATTGCTAACACGTACACTTTCTATGCCCCTCCTTATGAACATATTAGGCATATGAGCAGCCCTTTTCCAGATGATACTAGCGATACTATGCGGGTGCTGATATGCATATATACCTTGGTGTTGTCAGTTGGATCCTTACCTGGAGCACAGGGCCGTATGTGTGCGTGGGATCACAGGTCAGCGAGTTCTGCAACGATGCTCCTAAGCGATGTCCGGTGTTGTGTAGCGCCGTGGTTAGTGTGTGTTCAATCCCTACGCAACTGAATGCGGATGGGAGCTCCTGGTATAGTCTGTGCATGTTGTATTTGGAGCGATTGAGTACTGGTATGCATGTGGTAGGGAGACATGGTTACTGTGTAGGTACAGACGCCATCATAGAGAACAAGCTTTTGTGTATTTACCCATGTCATAAAAAATTGTAATATTGCATCGTTTCAGGGCTAGAGGGAAAATGTTGTAAAAGACTAGCACAGGCAACGACTTTGGACGAGTATTGCACCAGCGGATGGGTAAGCATACGTGAGTGGTTTAGAAGCAAAGACTCATATTCCATGGTTTACATTTTTCTGCAATATCTGCCGCAACTTTAGTTCAAAGTGACGCTATGGGGCCGGTGGAGTCAGCGGTGTGTTGATTGGTAAACGAGATATATGATGCGCATTCTTGCCATAGAAGATGTTTGTACTGGCTGTAGGTAACCATTGTCCAATTCATATACGAATCAACCTCACACCTCTACCCATGCATGTGGTCATGTGATTATGTATATGCCACTGCTATGATAATAACTATTTCCCGATGCTACACCAAGCATGCTCGCATACCTTCCTATGTCTTTGCTCGAAGAATTGAGTAGTGCCTCCTTGTATTCCTTCAATGAGTGATAGTTCGCTAGGCACGCTGGTTCGTACAGTCCTAAACCATTGTCCATTTGTAGTGTTTTACAACCCTGTCAATGGCAAAGATCAAAGATGTGCATGTCAATATTTTCCAATATCAACGAATAACGAAAGTAGATTTGAATGTACATTTGTTGGTGAGAGTAGAGGCTTTCCAGACAAGGCAAAATCGTAACTCCGCGAGTTTTGGCACGTACTCTGCACAACCATACATCCACATCTACATGTCTTAAGGCGTTCATATATGCCTAATATTATATATATATACACACACACACGAAAAACACACACACACACACACACATACATACAAAAATATACATAAATACACACACACACATAATATATATACACAATACATATAATATATATATACATATACATATACATACACACACACACACACACACACACACACACACACACATAGTAATATTGCTCATAAGAGTCACCGAATTGAGTACAATGCGCCGATGCAAGCGGACAAGTTCACGACTTTACTTACTTTTCTGAAGAGTTTCTTAGCACTGGTGAGATGTGTGAATGTTTTCGGTGGACAGCTTAAAAATACATTGCCCCGTTTCTTCCGGTCTACATTCAACATCAGAAAATCAAACACTTTAAGCGCTGTCGTAGCCTTTAGCAGAGCCGGATCCTGTACCACCGAGGTTCTATATAAAGTATTGAGCACATCAGTATTGTGTGAAAGTTCGGTATACAGTGTGACTAGCCTTGTGATGTCGTCGTGCATGTATGGACCTGTATCCTCGGGGGGTTGGTAGACAAACTAACAAAAATAACAAAATAGGAAGATATGTCTCTAACGGCACCCAGACCTAGACATGAAGAAGTAGCCTGCGAATATATGTTAAGTACACACGCACATAAGCCTAGATATACCTCTAACGACATTGAGAAGTAGCCTGCAAATAAATGTTAAGTACACAAGCACATAAGCCTAGATATACCTCTAACGGCACCCAGACCTAGACATGAGAAGTAACCTGCGAATAAATGTTAAGTACACACGCACATGAGCCTAGATATACCTCTAACGACATTGAGAAGTAGCCTGCAAATAAATGTTAAGTACACACGCACATGAGCCTAGATATACCTCTAACGACATTGAGAAGTAGCCTGCAAATAAATGTTAAATACACACGCACATAAGCCTAGATAAACCTCTAACGGCACCCAGACCTAGACATGAAGAAGTAGCCTGCAAATAAATACACAACTAAAGACAAAATATATGAAAACCGATCCCCCATCCACCCCTCCCCAAGTTTCGACGATTTGGTTACAATCACAGTTTGACTGTGATCCCTAAGGAGCGTTTGATTGGGAATAGTCACCATCAGTACACAAAAAGATTACTACACCGGGCGATAAAGAATGAAATATCTTTATCGAGCTTCGTTGATTTTAACAGTGAATCTTAACTAACCGTCGAGGTTTGCTTGACCACGTCTCTGATGCGTCCTGCACTCACGATGTTAAGAATGGTAGGCATGGTAGTCCACACAATTCTGGGACTTATTGTGTTATGTACGAGTTCTAGGGTTCTAGGGTTCTAGGGTTTAGGGGTTTAGAAAACCCTTAAACCGTCGAGGTTTGTTGTTCCACGTCACACTACACGATGTTGGAAATGGTAGGCAAGGCAGTGCATACCGATTCTGAGACTTATTGTGCCTGAGAAATAGTCAAAGGATGAGAAGACACCGTAATCATATGCAGCAACACCAAAATGTGTCTGCACGCCTGGGAACTCGTCTACATTTATAGAGCACGTAATGCGATACAATGTTAACATGGATAGTCAATCGGTAGGAGTCAAGCTGCGATAGTAGCCGTCGCGGACATTCAAAGACACGCAAATGGGTGATAAATGGAGAAGTGGCTCGCGAATTGCTACATAATAAATAAGCGGGAATGAAAAATGCATCTCTATACGTACTATAACGTATTTTTTTTAGGTATATCAATGGAGTTCTATTCACCATTGCTCAAACCGGATGTTCCACTGTAGAATCGTGAGACGGCTGGATTGTTATACATGTGCGCATAAACCTGAGTAGGGTGGCATAGACACATACAACAACAAACTAGGCGCGACAAAGCAAGGGTTCATTATTGTCATTCAAAATTGTACTCTCTTCATGAATAAATCCGTTTCCATATTGACGTTTACACATGACCGAAAGGAGAAATAACCATTGCAAACTAGTATGTATATGAAGATATGGACAGTGTCACGGTTGATGCGTGCATATTACACGTATACATTTAGGTATTTGCACTTATGCATACGGGTCATAGGCACAAAAGTGCATACGGACTATCTGGATATGAACTTAATTCTGATTTACTATAACATATGTTGAACAGGTGTTCGGATGAGACAAATATCAACTGCATCGCCCTTTCCTTACTTATAGTGAGTATACGACATTAAGTCCACGCGTGACAACACACATCACTGATTACGCTTGTATCTGAACTTGATCAACAACCATACTTGGAGTGTTTGGCAAAGGATTCCAGCATGTCTTGCCACTGTTCGGTACTTTGCAATCCGTCAGGCGTGGTCAGCCTATCACCCGTCAGCCACTCAGTCACACTCCCTCTGACCACTGCATCCCCTTGGTTGGCTACATCACTGAACAGCGTCCAGCGCTACAAGAGGTATCAATAAGCCATGTCAGTATGCATATATATAAACCATGTTGGTATGAATGTATTAACCAAGTCAGCATGCGTTTATAAACCACGTCAGTATGCATATATATATAAACCATGTTGGTATGAATGTATTAACCAAGTCAGTATGCGTATATAAACCACGTCAGTATGCATATATATAAATCATGTTGGTATGAATGTATTAACCAAGTCAGCATGCGTATACAAACCACGTCAGTATGCATATAAAAATCATGTTGGTATGAATGTATTAACCAAGTCAGCATGCGTATATAAACCACGTCAGTGTGCATATATATAATCATGTTGGTATGAATGTATTAACCAAGTCAGCATGCGTATATAAACTACGTCAGTATGCATATATATAAATCATGTTGGTATGAATGTATTAACCAAGTCAGCATGAGTATATAAACCACGTCAGTATGCATATAAAAATCATGTTGGTATGAATGTATTAACCAAGTCAGCATGCGTATATAAACTACGTCAGTATGCATATATACAAACCATGTTGGTATGCATGGATGAGTCACATCAGCATGCGTATATTCACTAGGACAGTATGGATGTATATAAACCATGTTGGTATGAATGACTTTCCCCTTATTTGGGGCTGTAAGCAGTATCAGCGTGTGATGTCTTCTCCTTATATGAGTTGACATACATTGAAAGTTCGGTCATGTTCACTTTGTTTGAAAGGGTGAATTGAGCCTTTGGAAAGCTTCAATCGAAAAGACACCTAATCTACCGAATAACGTCCACGCATTGATATTCATGCATATACAAAGGTATCGATCTACACATGCGTAGATAATTACAACCATAAAATTCTATGTCCCCACTTGAAGTGTCAAACTTATACCAGTTAGGACTGAAACATACACGCATAAATACAGTAAGACTGAAACATACACGCATCACGATAGTTGAAAACGCCTGTGTATAGACATATGTATGCGTACACAAGCTCGCCTGTGTATTGCCAACCTCCTCACCTGAAGTGTGTCTCGTTCAAACTCTGATGTCGTGACGTCCAGTAGTGCCTGTAGTGCAATGGGTCTACCTACAGTCGCAGGCACTCTATCAAGTCCCAACTGTTGGTCGATGTGATACGCCACTATCTCGCACCACCCCTGACTGTTGTTACCGCGCACCTCGGTTTCATTTTTGGGCCTGTCCTGTCCCGTTTTCTGGTCTCGGCTTTGGGATTTAGGCACGTATGTGTGCTCGGCAGGGTCACCACCGAACGGCTTCATACGGTGCACGCGTGTACGCAGTAAATGAATGGACATTTAGAAAGCAAGCTCAAACTAACCAGGCCATTTCCATGACATGATTCGTATGGTAAACAGACAACGAGCCGAGACCGTAGTGGTCTAAAGCTCAGTGCAGGCGTACGAACCAGCGCTCAATATCTCTTGAGACAAAGCATATATACGTATACATGTATGTTTGTGTGCTTGTGGGTCTATAGTATATATACGTATAATGTATGTTTGTGTGCTTGTGGGTCTATATACCCCCGTAGGTGCTACAAAGTCATTCGATAGAGGATCTTGGCACGAGCTAATACCAAACCTGTGGTCCATCACACACATAACGTGTGCATAACCGCATCTGTCTGTCTACAGACGTTGTGCGTGCAACGACCACAGGTGTGCTATTAACTTGTGCCCAAGAGCCTTTATCCCATGACTTTGTAACACTTACGGGATGCAGACGCACAACGTGTCTATTCGTGTATGCTTGCACGATATCGTGTACTGTAGGCCGTATGTCATTCACTCATATGTATAGACATAGCGCATTGTGTATATCAACTTGGGGTGCCGGTAGGTAGCTCTATAGTAAACTATAGTCGGAGATGATGTCTATCCCTGCTGCATGCCTAGCCAAAGTGTCTACGCCTTTTCATCTTCGAAGGCTCAACGCAGGCAATAGCAAGGCCAATATTTATTAGGGTCTAGGGCTCTTTTGTTTTTAGGATTTGGGTTTTTTTGGTTTTAGGATTTAGGGTTCTAGGGTTTAGAAAAACTTAAAAATCCTAAAACCTAAAATCGGTCGAAGGCTCGACAAGGCCAAAATTTATACTTGGATCTTATTCATTAAGTGGAGTGCAGGAAGATACTCATGTATTACTTGACAAGTCCTGATATTCGGCAGTTCTTGTAGTGTGGTATAGACCAGCTACACTTGAGTTCTCAAAGAGGCATCGACCGCAACCTCCATCTTAGCGGCCTGAGACACACACACAGAGCTATACCGCGCAAGCATGTCGTGGACAGTGCACAACTGTATCTTTATCTCCGACAAGTTGATCTACGTATGCAAGAATGGCTACCTGACCTGAGAGTACTTATACACTGTATCTCTATCTCCGACAAGTTGATCTACGTATGCAAGAGTGGCTACCTGACCTGAGAATACTTATACATTGTATCTCTCTCCGGCAAATTGATATACGTATGCAAGTGTGGTTACCTGACCTGAGAATACTTATACATTGTATCTCTATCTCCGACAAGTTGATCTACGTATGCAATAGTGGCTACCTGACCTGAGAATATTTATACACTGTATCTCTATCTCCGACAAGTTGATCTACGTATGCAATAGTGGCTACCTGACCTGAGAATATTTATACACTGTATCTCTATCTCCGACAAGATGATCTACCTATGCAATAGCGGCTACCTGACCTGAGAGTACTTATACACTATGTCTCTATCTTCGACAAGTTGATCTACGTATGCAAGAGTGGCTACCTGACCTGAGAATACTTATACATTGTATCTCTATCTCCGACAAGTTGATCTACGTATGCAATAGTGGCTACCTGACCTGAGAATATTTATACACTAGTATCTCTATCTCCGACAAGATGATCTACCTATGGAATAGTGGCTACCTGACCTGAGAGTACTTATACACTGTGTCTCTATCTTCGACAAGTTGATCTACCTATGCAATAGTGGCTACCTGGCCTGAGAGTACTTATACGATCTCATGGCCTACACATCGTAACGTGTATTGAAGTCGACGAGAACGGCATGGGTTACGTGGCGAGCCAATACGTACATACAACTGGTGACAACGTTTTGTATTCCAGACTACATTGTCGCAAAGATTTATATACGTACGTATACGTTTTAAGAATTCATTCACTGCAACTGGTCTATAATCAAACGTTCCCACAAGTCAAGATCACGTGAACAGGACGCTGAGAATAACAGTGTGTGGTAAGTGTTGCACTTTCATATTGAGCAGTGTGTGCATTGTTTTAGTCCGCATTTGGCGATACCTTCACACAAACAACGTTCGCATAAATACAATGTACATGTGCACATATAGAGAGCATAAGGATAAATGAGTTGTGTCAGTGGAATGCGTATCAGAACGATATATCTAAAAGTATTCTACCAAGCAGCCATCAAAACAACAGAATAGTGTTCTGAAATAGCGCAAATCGAATCTTTCTGCCCAAGAGTTCTAACTCAACTACAGCGTTAAAGTTTGCGAACGGTTAAAACATATCACAGAACATATCTCAAGAGCCTAAGCCGCACTAAATAAATTGTATCTAGTAGAGCTGTGCCGCACAGGTATGATTGTATGCAAATGCATGTCTTCCTATATATATATATATATATATATATATATATATATATATATACGTGTATACACACACACACACACACACACACACACACACACACACACACACACACACACACACACACACACATATATATATATATATAAGCTTCAAACTACAGTAGCATTCGTATACGCACACTTGAGGATACAGATTCAAATATACCTTGAACACTGCCTTGAGTCCGTTCGCGAACCTGAGAATGTACATCAGCCGTTTGCCACCCTTCTCAATGCTCTCAATACGACCATGCGATAGC